>NW_023612165.1:0-25000 GCF_013339725.1 Rhipicephalus microplus | reverse complement strand
TGGTGCGATCGGCTGGAGCAGGCCCGCGGGTCTCACAGGCGGAGTCTTGCGACGCTGGCACTCACGGCAGCCTTTCACGTATCGATGTACACTAGTTGATAGTCGCGGCCAGTAATACTGTTGGCGTACTCTGGCGAGAGTTCGCGAATAGCCCAAATGTCCTGACGTGGGCTCGTCGTGGCACGCAAGGAGGATCTCGTCCCGCATTTCGGTAGGAACAACGAGTAGGAAAGCTTTGTCGCTACCACGGGCGTTTTTCTTGTAAAGAATGCCTCTTCTTAGACAAAAAGAGGACAGTTCGCGAGCAATGTGTCGAGGGACCTGAGAGTTCCGGCCTTCCAGGGAATCAATAGCTGGGCGTAATTCGTCGTCTGCCCGCTGTTTTGACATAAATTCGGAATCGCTGACTGCTCCGAGAAAGGCATCTTCATCCTCGGAGCCCCTGACAGCGTGCCCCACAGGCGCTCGAGAAAGCGCGTCGGCATCTTCATGTTTGCGCCCTGACCTGTACACAATCGTAATATCGAACTCCTGCAAACGCAAACTCCACCGAGCGAGACGGCCGGATGGATCTCTGAGATTTGCCAGCCAGCAGAGCGAGTGGTGGTCAGTCACCACTTTGAAGGGACGACCGTAGAGGTAAGGCCGAAACTTGGTCGTCGCCCACACGACTGCGAGGCATTCTTTTTCCGATGTGGAATAGTTGATCTCGGCTCGAGAAAGAGTACGACTGGCGTAAGCTATTACATGTTCAACGCCACCGTGTCCTTGTACAAGGACAGCGCCAAGTCCGACGTTGCTGGCATCTGTATGAATTTCTGTAGCAGCGTCCTCATCAAAATGGGCAAGAACAGGGGCTGTTTGCATTCTCTGCCGTAGCTCTGTGAACGCTGCATCTTGTTCTGCGCTCCAAGTAAAAGGCACGTCATCTCGGGTGAGTCGCGTAAGAGGTTCAGCTATCTTCGAGAAGTTGGCGATAAATCGGCGATAATACGCGCACAAGCCGAGGAAACGGCGTACTGCTCTTTTATCTGATGGAACAGGGAAGGCGGCGACAGCAGCAGTTTTGTCTGGATCAGGTCGCACTCCATCTGCACTAATGACATGTCCCAGAAATTTCAGCTCTTCGTAGCCGAAATGGCATTTTTGGGGTTTTAGCGTGAGTTTAGCTGTGCGAATGGCGTCCAGAACCTTTCTCAGACGCTTCAGATGTTCTTCGAAGCTCTCGGAAAAGATGACCACATCATCGAGGTAGACAAGGCAGCTTTGCCACTTCAAGCCAGCGAGAACTGTGTCCATCATCCTCTGAAAAGTAGCTGGGGCAGAACAGAGGCCGAAGGGAAGAACACGGAATTCGTAAAGTCCGTCTGGAGTCACAAACGCGGTTTTTTCTCGGTCTCGTTCATCCACTTCGATTTGCCAATAGCCACTCTTTAGATCGATGGACGAAAAATACTTCGCGCGTCGTAATCTGTCGAGAGAGTCGTCGACCCGTGGAAGCGGGTAAACGTCTTTTTTCGTGACGCTATTAAGCTTCCTGTAGTCAATACAAAATCGCAGCGTTCCGTCTTTTTTCTTCACTAGAACGACTGGCGAGGACCAAGGGCTGTTGGATGGTTGAATAATCCCGTCATCGAGCATATCTTTTACCTGTGTCTGAATAGCCGCACGTTCTTTGGAAGAAACGCGATAAGGCTGCTGCCGGATGGGGCGGACGTCATCGTCAGCAATAATTCGATGCTTGGCGAGGTGTGTTTGACGGACTTTGGAAGAAGAGGCGAAGCAAGACCGAAACTCCCTTAAAAGGTCATGAAGTGCAGCCTTTCTTTTGTCTGACAGCGTCGAATTAATGTCGATGTGGTCTAGAAATTCTTCATCCTCATGCGTTTCCTCGGACGCGAAGCACTCCGTGACGTCGGCAACAGGGTCTCCATAGGCTACGGTGGTTCCGCGGAAAAGATGCCGGTGCTCGTAGTTGAAGTTCGTAAGTAGTATTTGCGACTGTCCGTTACGGACACGCACAACACTTCGGGCGGCACATACACCTTGGAGTAGCAGAAGTGATAGGTTGCTTTCAGCCACCACGTCACCGTCCCGGAGGTCTTCACAAATGACTTCGATGGGAACAGTCGCTCGAGGCGGCAGCGTCACACTGTCGTCAGCAACACGCAGCGCAGGTCTACGGCAGTTATCAGCGTCTCGATCTGTTGCGCCTTGAGTCGAGAAGGTCACAATGCGCTCACGAAGATTTATGATGGCATGGTATTCCCGAAGGAAGTGCATGCCGATAATCAGCTGACGTGAACAGTCGCGCAGAACGGGGCACCTGAGCACAAACGTTGACGCACGAATTTTCACTCTTGCCGTACAGCGACCCAGTGGTGTTACAACGTGTCCTCCAGCAGTTCGAATTCGCGTTTCATTCCACGGCGTAATCACTTTCCTGAGATCTTTCGCTAGGCTCCCGCTGATAATAGAATAGTCTGCACCAGTGTCTATCAATGCGTTGACCTGGAAACCGTCAATCAGCACAGGTATGTCAAGTGACACGCGGTCACTGGGTTCAGATGTGGATTTCGGCGTTTCCTCGGTACTGCGATTATTCTCTGATTGAATGCCTTCCGTGTTGCGTGCAAGCGTCGATGGGAGGTCTTCCGCACTTTGAGTCCCAGCGACCTTGCCCCCGAAAGCCGCTGCCTTCAGTTTTCCCGACGAGGACTTAGAGAGCGTTCCCGTGCCGTCACCCCGAAACGTGACCCAGTGGCTGCGGGTCTCCTCGGAGATGGTGACCGCGATTGCTGTCGTGTAAAGGGTGCACGCTGTTGCGCGAGATACTCTTCGATATCCCTCGGCCTTTGACCAATTTGGGGACGAGGTGAATTGACGGAAAATCCACGCAGGCCAAGTTGCCGGTATGGACATTCGCGGTAAATGTGACCAGCCTCGCCGCAATGATAGCAGAGGGGTCGTCTGTCCGGCGTACGCCAGAGATCAGACTTGCGCGTCGGTGCACGGCGACCATCGATGTCCAAACCAGCGTGCGCCGACTGAATCGCGACTGACGGCATCATTGTCTGGATCGGGACGTATGGCACTGTCTGAAGCGGAACGTGCGGCACTGTCTGGATCGGGACGTGTGGCACTGTCTGGATCGGGACGTGCGGCACTGGCTGGGTCGGGACTCCTTGACCAGAACGAGGCGTGGCAGATCGCAAGGCTTCCGCGTACGTACGACGGCGACTGTCAGTAGACACAGGAGCCGTTTCCGGATCAACCGACATCGGCGGAAAACGATGGGCGTGCAACACCTGTTGGACCTCGTCACGGATGACACTGGTGATAGAAGCAACATCAATTTGCCTTGTCCCGTACATCTTTTCCATTTCTTCCCGGACGACAGATCTGATGATCTCGCGAATCCATTCGGGGCTCTTGCTTCCAGGGGTGGCGAAAATTTCGGGAGTTGAGGCAGCATTCACTTGACGGTCAAACAGGGCAGACCGTTGGTGCAGTACTTGCTCCATTGTTGCTGCTTCTGTAAGGAACTCAGCAACACTCTTGGGGGGACTACGCACCAAACCAGCAAAAAGTTGTTCCTTCACGCCACGCATGAGGTGGCGCAACTTTTTTTCTTCTGCCATAGCAGGATCCGCTCGCTTGAAAAGCCGTGTCATGTCCTCAACGTACATCGAGACGGTCTCGTTTGGCATCTGGATGCGTGATTGTAGTGCACGCTCCGCCCGTTCGCGGCGGTCGGGACTCCTGTAGGTCTCCAGAAGGCGACGCTGGAACTCACGCCAAGATGTCAGAACATCATCCCTGTTCAAAAACCACGTCTTGGCACCGTCCTTTAAGCAAGTGTACACGTTCCGGAGCTTCGCGGCATCATCCCAGTAATTTATCGCTGCGACACGTTCGAACTCACTCAGCCAGTCGTCAACATCTTCATGCTGCTCTCCATGAAAGGGGCTAGGCATGAGTGGGTTCTGGACGGTGCAGTAGATCGGCGTGGAAGGTGTCGGAGCTTGCATGGGATCTTGTGTCGAAGTCATAGTCGCTGCGTCAGTGGTTGGTGTCTCAGGTGGTAGGCCTCGTTGGCGGCGGCTTACTCTGTGAACAGGAGTGTCCACGGGTGCAGGGCTTGTGTTCCGGCTGCTGGACGGGGTCTTGGGCATCGGGTGGATCGTGAGACGTTGTACCCAGCAACTCCACCAGTCTTGTCACGTTCCTTAAGACAAACTTGGTTTAATGGGTTCGTTGAGTCGACTAGCCAAGCAGCAGCTCAGACAGATCGTCGTTGTCTTCTTTCACACCTGGATCTCAACCAAGCATATCATGTGGCAATATCAACAACGGCGTAGAGGTCACAACAATAGTGTCCGTCCTACTGGGCAAACACGATGTTCAAAATTACTTGAGCGGTGTCAAAAGTTGTACCCTCGCCTCTAGCATATGCCAACGGCGAGTTTAGTATACAGCCCATTTACCATTAACCATACGCCCATTTATGAGATGCCCCGCCGTGATCGTCTAGTGGCTAAGGTACTCGGCTGCGGACCCGCCGGTCGCGGAATCGAAGTCCGGCTGCGGCGGCTGCATTTTCGATGGAGGCGGAAATCTTGTAGGCCCGTGTGCTCAGATTTGCGTGCACGCTAAAGAACCCAGGTGGTCGAAATTTCCGGAGCCCTCCACAACGGCATCTTTCATAATCATATGGTGGTTTTGGGACGTTAAACGCCACATATAAATCAGTCAATCACTATATGAGGTACTAGAGCGCGGCACAGGCTTTCCTATAAACCGCGAGATGCCACAGAGAGCCTACGAGTGCGCTTTCCGTGTTTCGTCGCACCACATGCGTGAATATAGGGAGTGGACGGTAACCACTCCTATAGGCTCTCCTTGTGGCACAGTTTAGATGCGCACCAAGAAGTGAGAAGAAGACGGGAAGGCGATATGAAACAGCAATGTGATCGAGTGACGAGTTGCTAAGAAAACTTAAAGAAACAAAGAAACTAACAGTTTTCTTTTATTTCTACTGCGCCGTTCTTGTAGCATTGTGTCGCTTTATCCAACGTTGCGACAAGCACTCTTGTGTGCAAGGCTGCAAGTACCTAGGCAAGTCGTGTCTATGCTTAGGGTACAAGACTACATATACACGCGTTAAATATTTCTATAATGTATTCAAGCTTCCATCCCATCCTGGACTTGTGCCTTATTTGAATGCATACAGAGTAAGGCAGCCATGATTCAAATACGTCAGTGCTACTATACAAGTGTTCTTGCAAGGAATCTATTCACTACTTTTTTTTCTTACAACTCTGAGGTCCGCAACACGATGTCACATAGACGCGCGTGAGTGAGTATGAACTTTATTAAGGTCCTGAGAGGAAAGAAAGCGGTGCCGAAAGCCCCGCCATCAATCCGGCGGCTCCACCCAGGTCGGGACCGGTAGACAGAGTCTCTCGGCGACGGCCCGGGCCCTCTGGACAGCCTTGAGCTGGGCGATGAGCTCTGTGTTTCGAAGGGCGGAGTCCCAGGAGGACTGGTCAGAAAATTCTGTACCCACGTTGGCAGGGCACAACCAGAGCATGTGGTCGAAATTGTTATACTCGTTTCCACAGTGTGGACATGCAGTGGAAAAGTCCGGATTAATCCTGCTTAGTGTCGTTGGTGTGATGTATGTACGTGTCTGCAATTGTCTGTAAGTGATTGCTTGTGCTCTGTTCAGATCTCTGTGAGGAGGAGGAAAAGTTCGACGTTCTAATCTATGATGTGAGGTGAGTTCGTGATATGATACAAGTGGGTCTTTGTAATCGAGGTTCCTGCAGGCTGCATTTAAGCGAGGGGGCGAACCACTGACGCGGAAAGTGAGCTCTCGCGCCAGTGTGTGTGCCCGCTCGTTTGGGTTGCCAGCAAAGCCGGAAATGTTTCCCATGTGGGCTGGGAACCATGCGATGTGTGTAGACCGAAAGTTTTCCTCCTTCGTCTCGTGGTTGAAAAGCCTGTTAACGACCGCAGCTGCCTTCGAAGAGACTAGGGCCGCCGAAAAAGTTCTTATAGCTGTTCTAGAGTCCGAGTAAATGACAGAGGCTTCAGTGCAGCTTCGAAGGGCTAGCGCAATGGCCATTTCCTCTGCTTCGTGGGTGAAGTTGGTAACTACCGTGGCTGCGTTGACGAGCGAGCCGTGGGCGTCCACCACAGAGACTGCATAGGCACCTCGATTCCAATATTTTGCGGCATCAACGAAGAGGACCTGCGTATCGTTGCACATGATCTTGGCGAGTATTGCCTTGGCTCTCGCTTTTCTTCGTCCTTCATTGTGGGTTGGGTGTATGTTTCTGGGAATCGGGTCAACTGTTATCGCTTTCATGGCTTGTGTGCAAAGTTGGGACTTTTCTGGCGGCATGAAGAAAGGCTGAAGACCGGCTTCAAACAATATCTCGTTGCCCGCCTTTGAGAGTGAGAGCCGACTAATCTGTGCATGCCGCTGTGCCTCAAAGAGTTCGGTAGCTGTATTATGCAGGCCCAATTGTAAGAGTCGTTCCGTACTAGTGTTGCGAGGGAGGCTCAGGACCCTTTTCAATCCTGTTCGAATTAATGTATCAATTTTGTTGAGCTCTGTCTTCTTCCAGTTGAGGAAGGGGGCGGCGTAAGTCACGTGGCTGATGAGAAAGGCGTGAAATGCTTTCATGAGGTTGTCCTCTTTCAGACCAGCCCTTCTACTGTTGACCCTTGATAATACCCTGGTGAAGTTGAAGACACTTTCTCTATACGTTTGAGGGCCTCCGCGTTGTCACCGCTGTAAGCACCAACTACCATGCCCAGGACCTTGATTGTGTTACATATTGGGATACTACCTCCGTCCTTGGTGTGTAGGTGAACGGGGAGGGAGCTAAGGAGCTGTCCCTTTCTGGGGCCGTGTTTACACAGAAGGAGCTCTGATTTGCTCGTAGATAGCTTCAGCCCCGTATTTTGTAGGAAAGCTTGTGTGGTGTCTAGGGCATGTTGTAGGTTCTGCTCCAGGGAGCCTAGTGGGCCACTTGTGGACCAGATGGTAATGTCATCTGCGTAAATCACGTGTCCTACCCCATGAACTTTCGAGAGTCGGTTCGCCAGATCGTGCATTGCGATGTTGAAAAGAAGTGGCGAAAGCACTGACCCTTGGGGGGTGCCGACGTTTCCCAGCTTGTGCTTACGGCTTCTGATTTGTCCGATGTTTATGGTAGCCGTACGGTCCGCCAAAAACGATCTGACATAGTTGTGAAATTTTTCTCCGAGATGTAAACTGGAGATTTCGTTGAGGATATGTTCGTGCCTGACCGTATCGAAGGCCTTCGTTATGTCGAGCGCCAGGATGCCCTTTACGTCCCGTGATTTATTGTCTATCACAGCACTCCTGATAAGGAGCATGGCATCTCGTGTTGATAGTGATTTTCGGAATCCTATGAGATTGTGGCGAAAAAGGCTGTTTGCTTCGATGTGCTCTGCAATTCTATTGTGAATGACATGTTCGGCGACCTTTCCGAGGCACGAAGTAAGGGATATTGGTCTCAAGTTCTCGGCATGGAGCGGTTTTCCGGGTTTGGGGATGAGAATTATATTGGCAGTTCGCCATTCATCCGGTACGCGGCCCGCCGTCCATACCTCGTTTATTTTCTTTGTAATGATTTGTATGGCTTGATTATCTAAGTTTCTGAGAAGTTTGTTAGTTAATCCGTCTGGACCAGGGGCCGAGCGGCCGTTAAGGCCATGAAGGGCGTGCACAATCTCTGAGACCTCGAATGGACGATCCAGTGAGCGTTGAGGTGTCCCCTTGTACTCGCATGCCGGGTCGTCCCAGGGGACTGATTTGCTTTCTGTCGGCAGGTATATGTCTGCCAGGGTGTTAGCAAAGTCCTGAGGACTAGTGCCTTCAATCGTGTGCAGGTGGACGAGTCTGTCGAGCATTATTCGAGCATTGCTCTTGGTCGGTTTGTTGCTGTCGGCGAATAGGTTTTTGAGGAGGCTCCACTTGCTTCCCCGTCTCATTTTACCATCCGCCTCATTACAAACCTCATCCCATTGTTGCGCACTCAGCTCTCTGGAATGTTCTTCGATTTTTTTGTTTATTTCCCTTAGTTTAGATCGCAGCCTCCTGTTTAGCTTCTGCTTTTCCCATCGTCGTCTTAGCGCATTCTTCGCCTCCAGGAGGTGTGCGAGTCTGGAGTCCATGACTGGAACCTCCAGGTCCAAGGTTATTTCTTTAGTGGCTTTTGCCACCGTACTTTTCAGATTTTCCAGAAGCTCTTCAAAGGTTTCCCTTTGGCTGTCCTCGCTACCCCTTATTCTTCGGAAAAGGTCCCAGTCGACGTATCTGTACGTCTTAGGTGGAGCGGGTGTGATACGGACGTTGATTTCTAAGATGAAATGGTCGCTGCCAAGGTCCTCTTGCAGATTGTCCCATGACCCTTCCGCGTTTCCGAGGAACGTCAGGTCGGGGGTGGTGTCTCGCTGAACAGAATTGCCTCTGCGTGTCGGAAACCTTGAGTCCGTGATTAACTTCAAGTTGAGGTTGTTTGCACACTCCGCAAGGTTAAGACCTTTCCTGTCATTGGTACTGTAGCCCCAAACGTTGTTGTGCGCATTGAAGTCGCCGGCAACGATCAACGGCCGGTCCTTGGCTTGCGACACCGCCGATGATAGGAGTTTGGTAAAGTTCCTGAGTCGGTCGGTCGGAGAACTGTATACGTTCAGTATGTAAAGGTGAGCTTTAAGAGTTCGACTCGGAATGATTTCTGTTATCATGGATTCCAGGCCTTTCTTGTATGTCGGGGTGTCCCTTTCCATAAAGCTGATGTCCTTACGGATGAGGGTGGCAATGCCCCTAGCTTGTTTGAAGTCGGGGTCCAGGGTTGGCCTGGAAACCCTGTACCCCGAAAAGGACATGTTTTGAATGTACTTTTCCGCCCCGCACTCCTGTAAAATGATGACATGTGGTTTTTCTTTACATGATCGTACTAATTGCGTTAGGTTAGCTTTCTTTTTGTTGAATGAATTACAGTTCCATTGCCAGATCTTGAAAAATTGTGGTGTGCTATCCATGGTGCTGACTTGGCATGACCCCCTGTGTGTTCGCTTCACCTATTGGACCTGGTGGCTGAGGGGATGTCGGCAGCGCAGGTTGGGGTCCCTGGGAAGACATGGACCCCGGGTCCGGCGTGGGAATTCTTCTCGTGGCTCTGGGTTGAGCAATTGGTCTTTCCAGACGATCGAGTCTACCGCAAATTTGTATGAGTGCCTCTTTAATGTCGGCAATTGCTGATTGGAATTTACTGAACTTACTCTTCGTCTTGCGGTGCTTTTTGACTTTGTTGTCACTAGCTAAGGCGTTAGAAGGAGCTTCGCTGACGTCGGACATAAAGTCGTCTACGTCTGATGTGTCGTCATCTGTCTCGGTGTTTACGGCTCTGCGTTTATTTGGGCTACATGATGCGACCACAGATCCTGATGATTGAGGGATGGGTGGCGGTGTGTCTTTTAGGATACGTCCTTCTAGCCTGGCGAGAGTTGCCTTCAGTTCAGCTAGTTCCTGTTTGAGTGCTTTGTTTTCCCGTTCTAATGTGTGTATTCGTGGATCTGCCACATGCTCTGGCTGTACCTTACCTTGCTTTGAAGTTGTCGGTGTTGTCGGTGCAGAGCCGCTGTCGCGAACCATGTCGGCCCAGGTCATTTTCTTGCCAGGACATCTCGACCAGGATCGGCCCCTGGAGCAAGAGCGCCCGCTGGATTGAGAGTGCGCTGTGGAACGGGTGCGCCGTCTGGAACGGGAGCGTCCTCTGGAACGGGAGCGTCCTCTGGAACGGGAACGCCCTCTGGAGCTGGAGCGCCGCTTGGGAGTGGAACCATCTGCCATCTCCGGTTGCATGTCCGCGAGGTCATTAACCTCGTCAGCGTTGGCTTCTTTCTCGGAGCGGTGGCGTCTTTGTCTTCGGCGTCGTCGCACGACATATGGGATGTGGTATCTTTTGCTGCAGCAACGGTCACCTGTTGGGTGATCACCTTCACAGAGCTTGCATTTCGGAGTGCAACGGTGGGCTTCTGCAGCATCGTTTGAGAGTGCGTCTCCGCAGTTGTGGCATTTACTTTTCTCTGCCTTGCTCTGGTGGCATACGTCGGCCCGGTGCCCGACTCGGCCGCAGGCGTGACAAACATCGACTTGGCGTTTGTAAAGGGAACACGGTGTGTGTGTGTGTGTGTGCGTGTGTGTGTGTGTGCAATAAAGCGCACCCAGCCTTTTGGGTGCGCTTTATTGCCTGTTCCAATCCCAGGCATTATGTGTGCCCCGCCGTGGCGGTCTAGTGGCTAAGGTACTCGGCTGAGGTCGCGGGATAAATCCCGGCCCGTGTGCTCAGATTTGGGTGCACGTCAAAGAACTACAGGTGGTCGAAATTTCCGGAGCCCTCCACTACGGCGTCTCTCATATTCATATGGTGGTTTTGGGACGTTAAACCCCACATATCAATCAATCACTTTATGAGGTACTAGAGCGTGGCACAGGCTTTTCTATCACCCGCGAGATGCCACAAAGAGCCTACGGGTGCGCTTTCCGTGTTTCTTCGCACCACATGCGTGGATATAGAGAGCGGACGGTAACCACTCCTATAGGCTCTCCTTGTGGCACAGTTTAGATGCGCACCAAGAAGTGAGAAGAAGTCGGGAAGGCGATATGAAACAGCAATGTGATCCAGTGACGAGTTGCTAAGAAAACTTAAAGAAACAAAGAAACAAACAGTTTTCTTTTATTTCTACTGCGCCGTTCTTGTAGCATTGTGTCGCTTTATCCAACGTTGCGACAAGCACTCTTGTGTGCAAGGCTGCAAGTGCCTATAGGCAAGTCGTGTCTATTTTTCGCGTACAAGACGACACATACATGCGTTAAATATTTTTTAATGTATTCTAGCTTCCATCCTATCCTGCACTTGTGCCTTACTTGAATGGATACAGAGTAAGGCAGCCATGATTCAAATACGTCAGTGCTACTATACAAGTGTTTCCGCGTGGAATCTATCGACTACTTTTTTTTCTCACAACTCTGAGGTCCGCGAAATGATGTCAGATAGACGCGCAGCCTGACGGCCTTCATCGCACCTGCACCGTACACCAGGACGCATAGGCGTACATGTCCAGCTCGCCGTGGCGAACCAACAGATTGACGAAGGTGCTGAAGAAGGGCAGGTTCCACGTGCGGAATTCTACTGTCCCTTTCAGATCAACGCCTTCGCTTCGCATCACCTCCGTCCACCGTTGCATCGAGAGGTTGGCCGATGCGTTGTACACCACGTCATCCGGAACCGTCGAGACCTTCGGCGCGCTCTTGTACAAGTCTGCTAGCAGTGGACCGAACATCATGTCCTCCAGCTGCTGCATCTCCTGCGAAACGGGAACGGAGACTGTACAGAAAACGCCTGCTTCTGGAATGTCCAGCCTTTGGGGTGCGGAAACTCATAAGGGCGCGTACGACAGGAATAGGGAAGGGGGGGAGGGGCTGCAGCTTCTGGCTATCTGAGGGGGGGGGGGGGGGGCTAGAGTCCCACATATCGTTGCTCATGTAGTTGGGACTGTACGGTCGTTTTTTAAGGTGCAGGGTTGCAGCCATGCAGGCTTTTGGCGTAGTGGCGGCTGACAGGAATATCGATGTTGCATACTAACAGCCGTTTACGTTCCATTTTTACCGCCGGGTACCAAAACTAGGTCATTGCGAGAATCACGTAAGTTATCATTTCGTTTTCATTTTGACATCTACCTACTGCAAAGATGTGTGTGTTTTTCACACTCGCCCATAGCGGCGCATAGGGAAAAGGGGTCCAGCCGTTCTGGTGAGATTTCACCCCACCTTCTTCTTAATGGGGAACTCTGCACATGCATCTCACACACATTGACAATTTTCCGAGACAATTTCTTTTAGCGCTTGCAAAGCTGGGATATGCGATGTGCCATGACTTCAACCGCATGCTCGCGCTCGCGCACCTGTGTGTGTGACGTCAAACACACAAGACATTCAACGAGCTTTCCGCAAAACTCCAAATTTCCCGAAACCTATTTTTCTAATTTCCTAAAAAAAATGATCCTGATTTCCGTCGCTTAAACGAAGCGGTAGGCCTCCTGAACTTTTTCTAGGGGTGGGGCCTAGAGTTACTTTTTAATCGAATTTCGATACAAGCACAAGCATGCTGCAGAGGAGAAAATTTACCGTACTTCTCTACCACCCCCCCCCCTTATTCATTGGTCTAGATCAAAGAAAACGAACTTCCCAATATACTTAATAGTGAAAATCACGCAAGGACATGTTTCTACAATGACCTGACTGTGGTATTTGGATTTCTGAGGTAGTATTTGAAAAGGGAAAACTTTTTCTCGAGCAGCCAACACGGTTTCTGACGGGGCCGATCGAAGGTGACGCAACTACTTCATATTACGAACGAATTTATCACAACGCTGGACAAAGGTGGGCAATCGTATGTATGCATACATTTGTATATATATACATACATGTATACATACATTGTACAATACATACATACATACATACATACATACATACATACATACATACATACATACATACATACATACATACATACATGTATAAATACAATATTTGTTAATGTTCAAAAATTATTAGACAGTGTATACGATTTTAATTTATTGAAAAAAAGTAGGAGCTTTTTAAACAACAGTGAGCTTGTAAAGCAGTTTGGCTCTTATATTTCGAACCACCATCAATACGTCGCAACGAGCTTTGATGGTCAGATGCCGTAGCGGCGACTTGCATGTGGGCGCTGCTGGACAAGCGATCGTATTGTCGGCATCGTAGGTGAAGCGCCCGTTCGATAGCCGTAGCTTCTTTGATGAAGTCTGTCACGGTGCTTGGCGGGTTCCGCAAAAGTCGGCGAACAGTTGCTCTTTAACGCCGCGCATGAGGTAGCGCAACTTTTTGTCGTCGGTCATGTCATGTGCGGGTCAGCTTTACGGAAGAGACGGGCCATGTCCTCAGCGAACATTGCGACCGTTTCATTGGGTTTCTGAACCCGTAGCTCGAGTAAATGCTGCGCACGTTCGCGCCGGTCGACATCGACAAATGTGTCAATCATCCCTCTTTTAAAGTCGCTCCATGATGACAAACTGCCTTCTCTGTTCTCGTACCAAGTTTTAGCGCTGTCGTCGAGATAAAAATAGGCGCGGGAAAGCCTTTGTTCAAGGGACCACTGGTTGGTGTTAGCGACACGTTCATAGTGATCAAGCCATTCTTCGACGTCTTCATGTGCTCCACCAAAGCGATCAGGCACCAGCGGTGAAAAAAGGTTACCTGAGATGGGGTTGGCAAACTACTGTCTCATAGTAACTGTTGTGGATTGGCGGTGGCCATTGGTAGATCTGAGCGGTGCTTTGTAGAGTGTTCCTGTGAGAGAGTGAACTCTGGAAGGAGGCCTCGCAAGCGACGGCTTAAGCGATGCACGGGAGTGTTGACAAGTGCTTCTGGGCTGGATGAACGGCTCCCCGTGGGAGTGTGGAGCATCAGGCGGGGTCGCGGGCCGGCACCTCCACGAGTGTCGCAGTACCTCCACGAGTGTCGCAGTTTTTGTAGCATTGTATCGCTTTATCCAACGTTGCGACAAGCACTCTTGTGTGCAAGGCTCAAAGTGCTAGGCAAGTCGTGTCTATTCTTCGCGTACAAGACGACATATACATGCGTTAAATATTTCTTTAATGTATCAGCTTCCATCCTAACCTGGACTTGTGCCTTATTTGAATGCATACAGAGTAAGGCAGCCATGATTCATATACGTCAGTGCTATTATACAAGTGTTTCCGCGTGGAATATATCGCCTGATTTTTTTTTCTCACAACTCTGAGGTCCGCAAAACGATGTCAAATAGACGCGCAGCCTGACGGCCATCATCGCACCTGCACCGTACACCAGGACGCGTAGGCGTACATGTCCAGCTCGCCGTGGCGAACCAACAGGTTGACGAAGGTGCTGAAGAAGGGCAGGTTCCACGTGCGGAATTCTACTGTCCCTTTCAGATCGACGCCTTCGCTTCGCATCACCTCCGTCCACCGTTGCATCGAGAGGTTTGCCGATGAGTTGTACACCACGTCATCCGGAACCGTCGAGACCTTCGGTTCGCTCTTGTACAAGTCTCCTAGCAGCGGACGAACATCATGTCCTCGAGCTGGTGCATCTCCTGCGAAATGGAAACGGAGACTGTACAAAAAACGCCTGCTTCTGGAATGTCCAGCCTTTGCGGTACAGACTCATAGGGCGCGTATGATAGGAATAGGGAAGGGGGGGGGCTGCAGCTTCTGGCTATCTGAGGGGGAGGGGGGGGGCTAGAGTCCCACATATCGTTGCTCATGTAGTTGGGACTGTAAGGTCGCTCTTAAGGTGCAGGGTTGCAGCCATGAAGGCTTCTGACGCAGTGGTGGCTGAGAGGAATATCGATGTTGCATACTAACAGCCGTTTACGTTCCATTTTTACCACCAGGTACCAAAACTAGGCCATTGTGAGAATCACGCACGTTATAATTTCGTTTCATTTTGACATCTACCTACTGCAAAGATGTGTGTGTGTGTGTGGTGTGTGTGTGTGTGTGTGTGTGTGTGTGTGTGTGGTGTGTGTGTGTGTGTGTGTGAGAGAGAGAGAGAGAGAGAGAGAGAGAGAGAAGGGGGTCGAGCCGTTCTGGTGAGACTTTGCCCCGCCTTCTTCTTAATGGGGAACCCTGCACACGCATCTGACACAAATTGATAATTTTCCTAAAAATATTTGTTTAGCGCTTGCAACGCTGGGATATGCGATGTGTCATGATTTCAACTGCATGCGTGCTCTCGCGCACTTGTGTGTGTGTGTGACGTCCAACACGTGCACAAGACACTATAGACGAGCTTTCCACAGAACTCCTAATTTCCTAAAACCTAATTTTTTAATTCCCCTCAAAATTATCCTGATTTACATTGCTTAAGCCAATGCGGTGGGCCCCTTGAACGTTTTCAAGGGGTGGGGTCTCGAGTTACTTTTTAATCAAATTTCGATACAAGCACAAGCATGCTGCAGGGGCGGGAACTGGGGGTGAGAGTAAATTTACCGCACTTCTCTGCCCCCCCCCCCCTTATCATTGGTCTAGATAAAAAAAAACGAACTCACCAATATACTCAATAGTGAAAATCACGCGAGGACGTGTTTCTACAATGACTTGACTGTGGCCTTGGGCTTCTGAGGTAGGTTTTGGAGAGGGAAAACTTTTCCGCGAGCAGTTAACATGGTTTTGACGGGGTCGATCGACGGTGACGCACCTACTTTATATTATACGAACGAACTTATCGCAACGCTGGACAAATGTTGGCAAATATATGTAATATTTGTCAATGTCGAAAAATCATTCGACAGAGTATACGATTTTAATTTATTGAAAAAAATAGTAGGAGCCTTTTAAACAACGAGCGCTTGTAGAGCAGCTTGGCTATTATACGTCTAACCACCACCAATACGTGGTAAAAGGCAGTTTAACCATTCCAGCACCCTACCGGGACGACAACACAACAACACAATCTTAGACCCTGATGCATAAGCAAATGCGTACAAGGGTTCACTTTTTTTTTTTCGAAGAGACCCAGTGTGGGGTAGTGCTCTACCAAAAAACTGAACATGGTCAACGTCCAACCCTTGTTTTTGTTGTTGTTGCTATTATTCCCTACTTGTTATATAACCGGGTGTGCTTTGACTTGTTATTGTTTGTCATTGACTATAGTTTCGCCTCACATCAGGAGCTCGGAAACATGTGGCTCAAATATTATCATTTTTGGTGTTTGTAGATTTCAGTGCTATGTCACCGTTCGACATGAAATTAGCTTGCGACAAATTTAACGTTCACTGCACAGTAACCAGTCCTGCCTTGGCACCGAAAAGCTTCTTGGCCAGTACTTGAATAAATAAAAAAAAAGCAAAGATAAAGTGGGATGTGAACAGTTCTTCGAGTGAAACATCAGGGGCCTTCGGCCGTCATTATTATTTTTTTAAAAAACCACGATGGTCATAACGATGCATTTTAGCAGTGACTGAACAGGTTCGGCTGAATAAAAATGCACAGCATTTTTGCCGGGTCCCTTCGATTATTATACCTGTGCACACCTGTTGTATCAGTAAACCAAAAAGGGTTTGAAAGTTGTTTAAGAGCGTCATGTTACCACTGCTCGATTGTGCCAAGCGTGGGTTTTCTTCATTGTGTTTAAATTGTATACGCACTTGTTGTGGCAAACATCGACACATTGTCTCCGCTGTAAATATTTTTTCACAGTGCTCACGCAACTAACGCATCATCAGAGACAAGGAGTGGTACATTTAGGCGGAGTCGGGGTTGCCACAAATACCAAACAATTTCGATGATCCGATAAAACGCTCGATCACCTTCAAGGTCACGACGTCCGCAGTTCCATCGGCGTCTCTGAACGCGTCCCGGAGATGGTTGAAATAGTGCTCGCGGTGCGCCTCCGTGCTGCGCTCGTGGTACTTGCGCACGACGAAGTTGAAGCCCGAGTCGGTGAGCACGTACGTCGTGGTCGCATTCCGGTGCAGCTCGAGGTCCACCCGAAACACGGCGCTCCACCCGAGCGCGTAGTCGCAGTGGAACATCATGCGCAGCAGGTCCCTTTTTCCCACGGGCGGCGGTCGGTGAGGCCACATCACGCCGGCGGCACGAAGTGCGGACTTGACGGCCTCGAGCTCGCAATGCGATGTCGTCAGCAAGGCAGTGCACGTCCTGCGAAGACAACTTGTGTGCATTTATGGTGCTTGTACGCTGTCTGCACGAGTCAGAAATAAATAGCCTAGGGAACAAAAACAACAACAACGACCACATTATTATTATTATTATTATTATTATTATTATTATTATTATTATTATTATTATTATTATTATTATTATTATTATTATTATTATTATTTCAACGGCAGCAACGACGTAACTGGTACCCTTCATTCAAATGGTTCTGCTTGAAGGCAGAGGCAAGGAATAGAAATTGCGTCGGTCAAAAAGAATCAATGCGAGTAAAAAGTACTGAGGCAAGGCGTGGAGTTGTCAAAGATGTGGACCGCCGAATGCGCAGTCGATCTGGAACGAAACATACGGATGTCTGGTACTCTTCGATTTTCTTCCAATTTAATTCTTTTTGAACAGCTGTTTCTTGGCAGACTATTCCATATCAGACGTCAGTGGAATAGCCAGGAGGCGACCACCCTGGCTACCAGTTCGCTACAGGTATCGCCCAAGTGAATTGGTTTGCGGCCAAATGTGACCAAATTAAGGACAATTTGATGCCCTTGAAAAAGTATATATTTGCCGGGACGAAAGAACACATCCGAATTCTCTGACTTTTTAAATTAACAACCGTCGTACTAACAAGGTATTACTGTAATGCCAAAATCTGATCCTGCGCAAGAAAAACAGAAAATGCAAGAACTGCTAAAAAATAAACAAAACAAAAGAAAAAAATTCTGATAACGAAAGGGCTGTCATCTAGCAGGCAGTGGCTGAAATTGCTTGACCTTGCAACACCTGTATTACCACGCCTTCTGTTCATCAGTAAGAAACCAGATTGCTTCTTTATTGCAGCACTGTCTGCTATATTGCTGTTCACCTGCGTTGTATTTTTTTTACAGTGGATATGTTAAAGGGCTTCTCACCAGACCCGATAACAAATTCTAGTTATCCGCTGGCAGTTGTTCCGCGCTCGAACAACCAGAATTGTTTCCATTGGTTCATTATGAGCTGAGAAACCCAGCATTTTGAAGCGGTGCTAAGTCACTATATTTCAGTCTACTGCTTGCTTCTGCGGGATAGTTGACTCGGTGCGTGCTCTATCGGCATTAGACGTGGTATAATAGATTAGCATATTGAGTGCTCGAACGCGCAGGAGCGTTAATTTCATTTCCAGGGCTCGTTTCTGCTCGATGCGCTTACCGCGGGGAGACGAATGCATGTGAAACGCAGGCACATTACCCCCCCCCCAATCTTGTTGCAATTCACGGGGCAAAAATAAAAAAAAACGCACGCATTTTTTGTGCCTAATTATTTATCTTGAGTTTTGTTCATCTATTCAAACAAAAAAAATTGCCCGCAGCTTCCCTCGGGGGAACACTGAGGAGGATGCGGAGCATATAATTGGTTAACGGGGTGTTAAAGTGCGACTTACTTGGGTCGATGGCTAAATTGGTTAACGTGGTTGTGAAATGGGGTGTTAAATTGCGACTTACTTGGGTCGCTGGCTAAATTGGTTAACGTGGTTGTAGGAGGGGTGTTAAATGAGTGAACACGTACGACACGTATGCGAAAGGGCGGTGTTTATTTATTGCGACGAACTTTGAGCACGATGGCTTTTTGGTCGGTAAAGTGAAGAGTGAGTGGATCGGGTTGCAGCGGTCGTAGGTCGAAATTTGCAAAGACGTGGTCGATGCAGGTTCCGCGAATGGTGGTCGGCTGGTGGTGTTTGCAGTCGTCGTACGTTGCGCGTTTCAGCGAGTGTCGCGACGCCATGTATTCGACTATCCAATCGTCCTTGATGACGTCGACGTTGAAGTCGCCAACTAGCATGAACGGTCGATGTTGCGGTTGTTGTTTTCTGTAATCTTGCACGGCCTCGTCGACGTGCTTTTGTACGGCGGCACGAGAGAGGTTTGGCGCGAGGTACATCGTCATGACGTCGACGCCACAGACGGTAGCAACGCAGTGCTCGCCGTTGGCGCGTTGTTGAACGCCGGGCTGTAGTCGGAGGTCAATGAAGTAGTCGTCATCGTTGTCGACGTTTCAAAGCGGCCGAATCCGGTGCTGCTGCTCGACGCTGACGTCTCTCAGCGGCTTCACGTTCTCTAAGTTGAGCATCTTCCGCTCGACGCCGACGTTTACGTTCGGCGTCGCGAGCTCTTCTCCGCGCTGCCTTGTCTTCGGACGACGACTTGGTTGCGGTTCCGCCAACACTTTGGCCTGCGCTGCTCGAAGGGACGTCGATCATTGCGACCTCGGACGTCGACGCGCCGTACAAACCAACCGACGAGCGGCAACTGAGCGAGCGAGCACCGACCTTGAGTATATATACAGCGCGACGGCGCATGCACTGTCAGCTGTCGAATGTTCGAGAAGGGGGAGAAGCGCAACGGCGCATGCGCGCGCGTCAGCTGCCGATGTTCTCGAAGCGTGACGGCGCATGCGCGCTACATTATACAGCTAGCGAATGTTCGTGAAGAGGAGAAGCGCACGCGGTGTGTAGAGGAGGAAGGGTGCACAGATGATGGAGGAGTGAAGCGCGCGCGGTGTGTAGAGGAGGAAGGGATGCACAGATGGTGGAAGAAGGAGGAGGAAGCTTGCGGACGGCGCCGCACTACAAGCCTCGAGTATTAGATGCTCCGCATCTAAAATTACACAAACTAGACATGTGTGAAATAATTTGCGCCCTGCCAGGTGCTACTTTCGGCGACGTCAAAGCACAGTCGTTTAAGTAGAGAACTGACGTCACGGCACTACAGGTCTGTGCAGGGCAATTCCTACGTCTACGTGATACCGTCATTATCTGGGCGCGCGCCCGCGCAAGGAACGGCAAGCAGCGCTTATCTTGAAGCTTGACCCGTTTCTCCGACGCGTAGGGTTGCAAATTATGGCAGACGTGGTCGTGAACGCCCCATATATGCACTTGCGCACGTCAGCTGAAAATTGTCAAACCGGGTGAGGGGCGCCCTTTAGGCTTTCTGTGGCGCCGCGTGGGGGCGAACAAAAGCAGTGCTTGGCTATGAAACCTCGCCTTGACGCTTAGGCTAATCATGCCAAGGTATGCTTAGATCAAGCTAATTAAGCCATGGCATGCTAAAATCATTGGTTATCAATCTCGTATGCCAAATACGACATTGCTATAAAGACAATACTCATTAAGCTCAAGCTAAGGCCAGTTTATATAAGACCTTCCTAATACTACGAGAGTTGAGATATTGTTAACAATGGCATCTCATAATTAGGGTCGCGTTAATTAAGACCAAGCAAGCTACTGCATTGCTAATTGCGACCTTGGGGTATTGCGTTTATGCCTACCTGTCTCGTTCACACGGTCTTGGCATGCAACCAACCTTTTTATGGACTTTCATATCAACGCTCTAGATTGTCTCACCATTTTTGCAAAATGCTCCAAACCCTTAGGGTGCGCAACTGGCCATTATGCACCTCAGTGGGAGTCTGAAAAGGGATGCTATGCGGAGCGCGCGCTGACGGCTGGCGAGAAGAATCTTACTCTTTCATTTTGATGAGGGCCGATATTTCCGGGCGAAAGCAATGCCTCTGAGGTTGCTTCAAGAGATCTTTAAAAAGGTAAATAAATGAGGAAACGTGCGCTGAGGAGAGAATCACTACTTTCGAGTGTCGAGACGTATAGTATACCAGTAGACCATGACTGCTCTCTGGAGGTGGTTCTGCCCCACGGGCGGCACGTCAATGGTGCGCACGATGCGCACAATCTTCTCGATGGCCGCACCGAAGGCTTCCTCCTGAACGCCGAGCACTTGGCGCTGCCTCCAGCCGTCGCACACGAACCGTGTGAAGCTGTGGCACGGGTCCACCGACCAGTTGAGCGAAGCCATGAGCCGCGAAGAGTACTCGCGACACGCGTGGGTCGTGCACAGTGTCTGGTTTGCTCGTGCCACCGTGATCCAGGAGCGACAACAAGAAAGAGACGAGCATGGCCAGGCACACGATCATGCACAGCACGGCGACCACGATGTTGAAAATCGCCACTGATGGATGTTGCTGATATGGAAAGCAATGAAAACGACCAAGAACCTTCACAAGTGCCAGTAATGAAAAAAGTCGGTATGTCACGAAAAAGCTGCTTGTAGGGAAGCATGTAAGGTTGATATCCTGTAATGCCATTTTTATATGTGAAGCAGCTCTTTGACTAGCCTGTGTAATGCCGTCCCGTGAATCTGCACAACCGCCTCACCGCAGGTGTTGGAGTGGTGCAAAGTAGGTTAAGTCGCATCTGCGCGTTGACGTCACTCCCTCACCTGCAACAGCTGCCGGCTCCTCCCCCTACTCGCAATACACTTCTTTCTCGCTTTACCACCGCTACGCTCAACCGCACGCCGAGTGGACACACTAGACAGATTTAGTTGCACGTCCGCCGTGCCGTACGGACATAGCCTGCTGTTGCAAATAGCTAGCAGGCCGAGTCGTTACGGCTGCAGCGGACGCATGACTAAATCCGTCCACTCTTACGGCTTGTTCATCTGCGATGAAACTTATACGAAACCCGACTTGCCTCCCGTGTCTTAACGTTTCAAACAAACGCTACACCGAGTTTCGCTTTGAACCGTTCTTCCGGCATCCGCGTCGACGCCCGTTTCAATCGGATCAACACCGTGCGCACCGCTGCTGCTTCGCATCCCATCCCATAATGTTTTTAAACCCCATCTCACCTCTGAACACACCGGTGCTTTAAATTTAAGGGCCACTCACCAGGCTCCCAAAATACAAAAAAAGAGCGCAATATCGTCTCCTGATATATCTTGTCTTTGCGAAGTTCTGTGACGCTGACAGTAGTTTCCGTGACGTCTACAGCGTACATGCTGTCGATTGTTTTATATACGCGAAATATCACATATGATTTGTCTCCTGCACTGCTTTGCCAAGCAGCCACCCATACGTTTTTTTTTTTGTCTCGCATGAATACCGTACACAATCAACCGATCAAACTTCATTTTGTGTGTTCACAACTGCGCAAGCGACGATAACAGCGCGTAGCCGAGTAGCGCAAAATCCCGATAGGCTCTAAAGCTTATAGTGCTGATTTTGTTCACGTGCATTTAAGAACTAAAGGGCGAGGAGGATGCAGCGTGTGTATGCAGGAGAGGAGAAAATAACCTCTCCTCTTTAAAAACGGGGTGGTGAGTGGCCTTTTAAGCATCATGTCTCCTTAGCGTGTCACTGTGCCTACTAATCAACTGTCGGGCTCTAGGAGGTTATAATCAATATTTTTATGTTTGTGTTACGGTGTGACATGTTTTTTTTTTGTCCTAGAGTGTCACAGACCCCACAAGTAAATTTCAGTGAATAGAAGGTTAGCTTAAAATACGAACCTAGATAATTAACTACAATTAGAGCCCGCTCACTCACTCATCACGCTAACATGCGACAGAATGTCTACAGTTGTTATTTGATCATTATCGGTGCGATAAGGAGGACACACTACTGGGGTTGATGGCTGCTTATATGGAGACAAACGTACACTCAACGCCAAGACAGCACATGCGAACGCACCACGATGGTCGAGAAGATGCTGCCCTGCGATGGACTGACGGGATGCCGGCGTATGCAAGGCTGCCGCCGCTGCTATGACTGCAGGTGGCAAATGTATACCGCGGCCACCCTCCACGCCAGAGGAAGTAGCTGCAAATGAGGACGGGTGTGTCATGCATCGCATTAGGAGCACTCGCAGTACCAGCTCAGTACCTTAGGGAATGAATATGACAAACATCCCTCTGCTGCTCATAGCCACGAGTAACACCATTTGGGTTTCTTCTAAATGAAGCCTATTAGACGCGAAAAAACCCGTCTTTCTCTAGGAACGAATCTTAAGAGGTTTTAGACACGGGTTCGATCCCCAGATCAGGACGAGTTTTTTCGGCAGGGTAGCTTCCAGAGATTTCGTCGCAGCCTCGATCGTACCACAAACGGGTAGTTGTCACGTCCAGTCCTTAAAGCTTCCGCACATAGCATGCAGGGTTCCACAAAACCTACATGCATAACTCTACCTGCACTGCTGTACCGCGTGGTGCGACTCGCTGTAGCCGGCTCGGCCCGATGATTCTGGCAAAGTCGCCGTAGACCGAGGACGTTGATGATGCTGCCCGTAAGAAGCCTTCCTTCGGACACCGAGCGGATTCGATTCACCGGACTCTAGCCTGGAACCAGAGTGCTGGGGAATCAAGAGGTGGTCGGTGCGCGCTGGTTGCGAGTGAATGTGCGTGACCATCGGACGCTCTCTGAGCGCGGAGCTTTCGAGGCTGATCGGAGTCTTTCCGATCAACCCGGACTGGTTGGACTGTCTGTGCGACCAAAAGTCGGCTGCCGTCGGTGGGCGGCTTTCTGCCTGGTGCGGTGTAGTCTGTCGTATGAAATAAAGATTTGTTTCAATGTTTTTCATGCATTCATGCTTTTTCATAAAATATTCAGTAAGGCTAAATTCATTACGACTGCGTGCTATCACTCAGCTGATCTACATCACTACAAGGTATACTTCACTAGCTGTCGCATTAACACTTTCTATTAAACAAATTTCTATTTGATGCCTAATCAAAAGCACAAATTGCCCATCAGTGGCGTCAGCATCAACACGATGCAAAAGATCACAATCTCTTGCTAACAACCCCATATAAAATCATCATGACGTTACTTAACAAGACGCACGACGATGACATCATCACATCACAGCTTGGTCAAAGGAGGGCCGATCACCGAGGCAGTGCAAAACTAGGCAGAAGACTTGCAACGCCAATGCCTCCGATCGTAGAGGCAGTGAAGAGGCACGTTAGGCGCAGAAAGTTTTATAGGGAGGCGAAGAAGGATCAATACAATAGACTGAGGAGAAAACAAGATGAATTTCGCTTTCGAGCAGTCTAAGGCGAACGCAGGGGGACCCCGTGAGTTTTCAAGACGATAGTATTTTTTGTAATACTACAACGCAGAAATTTCGGTCTGTCTGTCTATGTGTCTTCTGTGTGCCAATCACTCGAAGTCATTCATTCAGACGGCCAAAGTTTAACCACTTCCTCAACGCCCAGCCACCTTGTTCTGGCGACTGCGTTCATACTTGTGAACATTGTTAATCAAAAAAGCAAATATACGCATCTATGAGGCGCAACATCAATGAGTAATCATTAGGTGGTGTGTTTCTTTACTAAAAAATACATATATACGTGATTTTAAAGACCCAGTGCCTCTTACACTGCGCTCACAATGAGACGATATGCGCGAAAAAGCGGGCGTTTTCCACGCTTCGATGAGACGATTAGAGGCTGCCACCTACCAGTGGCTCTGCGTTCTACACAAGCGTCTGTTTTTCAACGTAATTGCTAGATGGCGTCCATCAGCGAAGCCCGCATATGATAAGCAGCGGGTGAACTGACAGATGATGTTGAAAGAAAATGGGAAACCTTTCTAAGCTGTAGAAGGGATGCATCCCTTCTGATCAATGAAAAGACTAGAAGAAAGGGAGCTCAGAAGTACATAAAAAAGATAGAAAGGCAGCTGCGAAATTTTTGGACCATCTAAACTCTCTAAGAAATGAGACGAGCCTAGAGCAGAGGTTTATAACTACAGCCCAAGGTGCTAGGCTAGAAGGGGGAAGCTAATGAACATATAAGAACAAGGGTGACAGAAAAACTTCAACAAAGAAGTGCTTTATGCACCACAATAGACAAGGATGAATCAAGTGGTGCAATGGCTCCATTTTCACAACGATAGTGGGAAAGGGCCGAGAAAAGGGTTCCTAGTAGTACATCAACAGGCCCAGATGCCATTCCAATTATGCTGATAAAAACATTAGGTCCGAAGTCTAAGCAGGCTTTGAGAGAGGCAGTGAGCAAACTAATAATCGATGGTGAAGTTCCCGATGGATGGAAACTTAGCAGGATGAGCATGATCTATAAAGGAAGAAGGACAAAACTGACATAAACGTCTAACGTCCTATAACAGTGACATCAGTGGTCTACAGGCTGGCGATGCAGATTATAAAAGAAAGACTGCAGGCATGGATAGAGGATGAGGGGGTGCTGGGAGAAATGCAGAATGGGTTTCGGAAACACAGTAGGTTGGAAGACAATCTGTTCTCACTGACGCAATGCATCGCAATAGCAGAAAAGAAGCACAGGCCCCTGTGGCTAGCATTTTTGGATATCAAGGGAGCGTACGATAGCGTGGTTCAAGAGGA
>NW_023612164.1:0-36597 GCF_013339725.1 Rhipicephalus microplus | reverse complement strand
GTATCAGCCGACACGCTAGCCAATGGCGCCACGGAGACAGTCTGCTCCACTCTCACCACCAACAGAACATATCTTCAAAGCTATCAGCCCAAAGAAAAAAAAAAGCGCCGACCCACCACCGGGTGGCTCGAACCTCCAACGTTTCGGTTAACAGCCGATCACGCTATCCAATCGCGCCACGGAGACAGTCCTACTCTCACCACCGTCAGAACATTTCTTCAGAGCTATCAGCTCAAAGAAAAAAAAGCGCCGCACCACCACCGGGTGGGCTCGAACCTCCAACCTTTCGGTTAACAGCCGATCGCGCTAGCCAATTGCCCCACGGAGGCAGTCGTGCTCCACTCTCACCACTGTCAGAACATTTCTTCAGAGCTATCACCCCAAAGAAAAAAAAGCGCCGCACCACCACCGCGTGGGTTCGAACCTCCAACCTTTCGGTTAACAGCCGATCGCGCTAGCCAATTGCGCCACGGAGACAGTCGTTCTCCACTCTCAACATAATCAGAACATATCTTTAAAGCTATCAGCCCAAAGAAAAAAAAGCAACGCACCAGTCCCAGAGGGCTCGTACCTCCAACCTTTCGGTTAACAGCCGATCGCGCTAGCAAACTGCGCCACGGAGACAGTCGTGCTCCACCCTCACCACCATCAGAACATATCTTCAAAGCTATCAGCGCAAAGAAAAACGCAACACACCACTCCCGGGAGGGCTCGAAACTCCAACCTTTCGGTTAACAGCTGATCGCGCTAGCCAATTGCGCCACGGAGACAGTCCTGCTCTACTCACACCACCATCAAAACATATCTTCAAAGCTATCAGCCCAAAGAAAAAAAAGCGCCGACCCACCACCGCGTGGGCTCGAACCTCCAACGTTTCGGTTAACAGCCGATCACGCTATCCAATCGCGCCACGGAGACAGTCCTACTCTCACCACCGTCAGAACATTTCTTCAGAGCTATCAGCGCAAAGAAAAAAAGCGCCGCACCACCACCGGGTAGGCTCGAACCTCCAACCTTTCGGTTAACAGCCGATCGCGCTAGCCAATTGCGCCACGGAGACAGTCCTGCTCGAGTCTCACCACCATCAGAACATCTCTTCAAAGCTGTCAGCCCAAAGAAAAAAAAGCGCAGCACCACCACCGGGTGGGCTCGAACCTCTGACTTTTCAGTTAACAGCCGATCGCGCTAGCCAATTGCGCCACGGAGACAGTCCTGCTCCACTCTCACCACCATCAGAACATATCCTTTTTTTCTTTTGGGTGATAGCTCTGAAGAAATGGTCTGACGGTGGTGAGAGTGGAGCACGCCTGTCTTTGTGGCGCAATCGGCTAGCGCGATCGGCTGTTAACCGAAAGGTTGGAGGTTCGAGCCCACCCCGTGGTGGTGCAGCGCTTTTTTTTCTTTGGTCTGATAGCTCTGAAGAAATGTTCTGATGGTGGTGAGAGTGGAGCAGGACTGTCTCCGTGGCGCAATTGGCTAGCGCGATCGGCTGTTAGCCAAAAGGTCGGAGGTTCGAGCCCACCCGGTGGTGGTGCGGCGCTTTTTTTTCTTTGGGCTGATAGCTTTGAAGATATGTTCTTATGGTGGTGAGAGTGGAGCAGGACTGTCTCCGTGGCGCAATTGGCTAGCGCGATCGGTTGTTAACCGAAAAGTTGGAGGTTCGAGCCTACCCGGTGGTTGTGCGGCGCTTTTTTTTCTTTGGGCTGATAGCTTTGAAGATATGTTCTGATGGTGGTGAGAGTGGAGCAGGACTGTCTCCGTGGCGCAATTGGCTAGCGCGATCGGCTGTTAACCAAAAGGTCGGAGGTTCGAGCCCACCCGATGGTGGTGCGGCGCTTTTTTTTCTGTGGGCTGATAACTTTGAAGATATGTTCTGATGGTGGTGAGAGTGGAGCAGGACTGTCTCCGTGGCGCAATTGGCTAGCGTGATCGGCTGTTAACCGAAAAGTTGGAGGTTCGAGCCCACTCGGTGGTGGTGGGGCGCTTTTTTTTCTTTTGCGCTGATAGCTTCGAAGATATGTTCTGATGGTGGTGAGAGTGGAGCAGGACTGTCTCCGTGGCGCAATTGGCTAGCGCGATCGGCTGTTAACCGAAAGGTTGCAGGATCGAGCCCTCCCGGGTGGGGTGTGTTGCTTTTTTCTTTGCCCTGATAGCTTTGAAGATATGTTGTGATGGTGGTGAGAGTGCAGCACGATTGTCTCCGTGGCGCAATTGGCTAGCGCGATCGGCTGTTACCCGAAAGGTTGGACGTTCGAGCCCACCCGGTGGTGGTGCGGCGCTTTTTTCCTTTGGGCTGATAGCTTTGAAGATATGTTCTAATTGTGGTGAGAGTGGAGCAGGACTGTCTCCGTGGCGCAATTGGCCAGCGCGATTGGCTGTTAACCGAAAGGTTGGAGGTTCGAGCCCACCCGGTGGTGGTGCGGTGCTTTTTTTTCTTTCGCTGATAGCTTTGAAGTTATGTTCTGATGGTGGTGAGAGTGGAGCAGGACTGTCTCCGTGGCGCAAGTGGCTAGCGCGATCGGCTGTTAACCGAAAGGTTGGAGGTTCGAGCCCACCCGGTGGTGGTGCGGCGCTTTTTTTCTTTGGGCTGATAGCTTTGAAGATATGTTCTGATGGTGGTGAGAGTACAGCAGGACTGTCTCTGTGACGCAATTGGCTGGCGCGATCGGCTGTTAACCGAAACGTTGGAGGTTCGAGCCCTCCCGGGTAGGGTGTGTTGCTTTTTTCTTTGCGCTGATAGCTTTGAAGATATGTTGTGATCGTGGTGAGAGTGGAGCACGATTGTCTCCATGGCGCTATTGGCTAGCGCGATCGGCTGTTAGCCGAAAGGTTGGAGGTTCGAGCCCACCCGGTGTTGGTGCGGCGCTTTTTTTGGGCTAATAGCTTTGAAGATATGTTCTGATGGTGGTGACAGTGGAGCATGACTGTCTCCGTGGCGCAATTGGCTAGCGCGATCGGCTGTTAACCGAAAGGTTGGAGGTTCGAGCCCACCCGGTGGTGGTGCGGTGCTTTTTTTTCTTTGGGCTGATAGCTTTGAAGATATGTTCTGATGGTGGTGAGAGTGGAGCAGGACTGTCTTCGTGGCGCAATTGGCTAGCGCGATCGGCTGTTATCCGAAAGGTTGGAGGTTTGAGCCCACCCGGTGGTGGTGCGGCGCTTTTTTTTCTTTTGGGTGATAGCTCTGAAGAAATGGTCTGACGGTGGTGAGAGTGGAGCACGACTGTCTCTGTGGCGCAATCGGCTAGCGCGATCGGCTGTTAACCGAAAGGTTGGAGGTTCGAGCCCACCCCGTGGTGGTGCAGCGCTTTTTTTTCTTTGGTCTGATAGCTCTGAAGAAATGTTCTGATGGTGGTGAGAGTGGAGCAGGACTGTCTCCGTGGCGCAATTGGCTAGCGCGATCGGCTGTTAGCCAAAAGGTCGGAGGTTCGAGCCCACCCGATGGTGGTGCGGCGCTTTTTTTTCTTTGGGCTGATAGCTTTGAAGATATGTTCTTATGGTGGTGAGAGTGGAGCAGGACTGTCTCCGTGGCGCAATTGGCTAGCGCGATCGGTTGTTAACCGAAAAGTTGGAGGTTCGAGCCTACCCGGTGGTTGTGCGGCGCTTTTTTTCTTTGGGCTGATAGCTTTGAAGATATGTTCTGATGGTGGTGAGAGTGGAGCAGGACTGTCTCCGTGGCGCAATTGGCTAGCGCGATCGGCTGTTAACCAAAAGGTCGGAGGTTCGAGCCCACTCGGTGGTGGTGGGGCGCTTTTTTTTCTTTTGCGCTGATAGCTTCGAAGATATGTTCTGATGGTGGTGAGAGTGGAGCAGGACTGTCTCCGTGGCGCAATTGGCTAGCGCGATCGGCTGTTAACCGAAAGGTTGCAGGATCGAGCCCTCCCGGGTGGGGTGTGTTGCTTTTTTCTTTGCCCTGATAGCTTTGAAGATATGTTGTGATGGTGGTGAGAGTGCAGCACGATTGTCTCCGTGGCGCAATTGGCTAGCGCGATCGGCTGTTACCCGAAAGGTTGGACGTTCGAGCCCACCCGGTGGTGGTGCGGCGCTTTTTTTCTTTGGGCTGATAGCTTTGAAGATATGTTTGAATTGTGGTGAGAGTGGAGCAGGACTGTCTCCGTGGCGCAATTGGCCAGCGCGATTGGCTGTTAACCGAAAGGTTGGAGGTTCGAGCCCACCCGGTGGTGGTGCGGTGCTTTTTTTTCTTTCGCTGATAGCTTTGAAGATATGTTCTGATGGTGGTGAGAGTGGAGCAGGACTGTCTCCGTGGCGCAAGTGGCTAGCGCGATCGGCTGTTAACCGAAAGGTTGGAGGTTCGAGCCCACCCGGTGGTGGTGCGGCGCTTTTTTTTCTTTGGGCTGATAGCTTTGAAGATATGTTCTGATGGTGGTGAGAGTAGAGCAGGACTGTCTCTGTGACGCAATTGGCTGGCGCGATCGGCTGTTAACCGAAACGTTGGAGGTTCGAGCCCACCCGGGTAGGGTGTGTTGCTTTTTTCTTTGCGCTGATAGCTTTGAAGATATGTTGTGATGGTGGTGAGAGTGGAGCACGATTGTCTCCATGGCGCTATTGGCTAGCGCGATTGGCTGTTAGCCGAAAGGTTGGAGGTTCGAGCCCACCCGGTGTTGGTGCGGCGCTTTTTTTTGGGCTAATAGCTTTGAAGATATGTTATGATGGTGGTGACAGTGGAGCATGACTGTCTCCGTGGCGCAATTGGCTAGCGCGATCGGCTGTTAACCGAAAGGTTGGAGGTTCGAGCCCACCCGGTGGTGGGGCGGCGCTTTTTTCTTTGGGCTGATAGCTTTGAAGATATGTTCTGATGGTGGTGAGAGGGGAGCAAGACTGTCTCCGTGGCGCAATGGGCTAGCGCGATCGGCTGTTAACCGAAAGATTGGAGTTTCGAGCTCTCCCGGGAGGGGCGTGTTGCTTTTTTTTTGCGCTGATAGCTTTGAAGGTATGATCTGACGGTGGTGAGAGTGGAGCACGACTGTCTCCGTGGCGCAATGGGATAGCGTGATCGGCTGTTAACCGAAAGGTTGTAGGTTCGAGCCCACCCGGTGGTGGTGTGGCGCTTTTTTTTCTGTGGGCTGATAGCTTTGAAGATATGTTTTGATGGTGGTGAGAGTGGAGCAGGACTGTCTCAGTGGCGCAATTGGCTAGCGCGATTGGCTGTTAACCGAAAGGTTGGAGGTTCGAGCCCACCCGGTGGTGGTGCGGTGCTTTTTTTTCTTTGGGCTGATAGCTTTGAAGATATGTTCTGATGGTGGTGAGAGTGGAGCAGGACTGTCTCCGTGGCGCAATTGGCTAGCGCGATCGGCTGATAACCGAAAGATTGGAGGTTTCGAGCCCTCCCGGGTGGGGCGTGTTGCTTTTTTCTTTGCGCTGATAGCTTTGAAGGTATGATCTGACGGTGGTGAGAGTGGAGCACGAGTGTCTCCGTGGCGCAATGGGATAGCGTGATCGGCTGTTAACCGAAAGGTTGTAGGTTCGAGCCCACCCGGTGGTGGTGTGGCGCTTTTTTTTCTGTGGGCTGATAGCTTTGAAGATATGTTCTGATGGTGGTGAGAGTGGAGCAGGACTGTCCCCGTGGCGCAATTGGCTAGCGCGATCGGCTATTAACCGAAAAGTTGGCGGTTCCAGCCCTCCCGGGTGGGGTGTGTTGCTTTTTTCTTTGCGCTGATAGCTTTGAAGATATGTTCTGATGGTGGTGAGAGTGGAATACGATTGTCTCCGTGGCGCAATTGGCTAGCGCGATCGGCTGTTAACCGAAAGGTTGGAGGTTCGAGCCCACCCGGTGGTGGTGCGGCGCTTTTTTTTCTTTGGGCTGATAGCTTTGAAGATATGTTCTAATTGTGGTGAGAGTGGAGCAGGACTGTCTCCGTGGCGCAATTGGCCAGAGCGATCGGCTGTTAACCGAAAGGTTGGAGTTTCGAGCTCTCCCGGGAGGGTTGTGTTGCTTTTTTTCTTTGCGCTGATAGCTTTGAAGATATGTTCTGATGGTGGTGAGAGTGGAGCAGGACTGTCTCCGTGGCGCAATTGGCTAGCGTGATCGGCTGTTAACCGAAAAGTTGGAGGTTCGAGCCCACTCGGTGGTGGTGGGGCGCTTTTTTTTCTTTGCGCTGATAGCTTCGAAGATATGTTCTGATGGTGGTCAGAGTGGAGCAGGGCTGTCTCCGTGGCGCAATTGGCTAGCGCGATCGGCTGTTAACCGAAAGGTTGCAGGATCGAGCCAACCCGGTGGTGGTGCGGCGCTTTTTTTTCTTTGGGCTGATAGCTTTGAAGATATGTACTGATGGTGGTGAGAGTAGAGCAGGACTGTCTCTGTGGCGCAATTGGCTGGCGCGATCGGCTGTTAACCGAAAGGTTGGAGGTTCGAGCCCTCCCGGGTGGGTGTGTTGCTTTTTTCTTTGCGCTGATAGCTTTGAAGATATGTTGTGATGGTGGTGAGAGTGCAGCACGATTGTCTCCGTGGCGCAATTGGCTAGCGCGATCGGCTGTTACCCGAAAGGTTGGAGGTTCGAGCCCACCCGGTGGTGGTGCAGCGCTTTTTTTCTTTGGGCTGATAGCTCTGAAGAAATGTTCTGGTGGTGGTGAGAGTGGAGCAGGACTGTCTCCGTGGCGCAATTGGCTAGCGCGATCGGCTGTTAGCCAAAAGGTCGGAGGTTCGAGCCCACCCGGTGGTGGTGCGGCGCTTTTTTTTCTTTGGGCTGATAGCTTTGAAGATATGTTCTTATGGTGGTGAGAGTGGAGCAGGACTGTCTCCGTGGCGCAATTGGCTAGCGCGATCGGCTGTTAACCGAAAGGTTGGAGGTTCGAGCCTACCCGGTGGTTGTGCGGCGCTTTTTTTTCTTTAGGCTGATAGCTTTGAAGATATGTTCTGATGGTGGTGAGAGTGGAGCAGGACTGTCTCCGTGGCGCAATTGGCTAGCGCGATCGGCTGTTAACCGAAAGGTTGGAGGTTCGAGCCCACCCGGTGGTGGTGCGGCGCTTTTTTTCTTTGGGCTGATAGCTTTGAAGATATGTTCTGATGGTGGTGAGAGTGGAGCAGGACTGTCTCCGTGGCGCAATTGGCTAGCGCGATCGGCTGTTAACCGAAAGGTTGGAGGTTCGAGCCCACCCGGTGGTGGTGCGGCGCTTTTTTTCTTTGGGCTGATAGCTTTGAAGATATGTTCTGATGGTGGTGAGAGTGGAGCAGGACTGTCTCCGTGGCGCAATTGGCTAGCGCGATCGGCTGTTAACCGAAAGAGTTGGAGTTTCGAGCTCTCCCGGTGGGGTGCGTGCTTTTTTTCTTTGCGCTGATAGCTTTGAAGATATGTTCTGACTGGTGGTGAGAGTGGAGCACGGACTGTCTCCGTGGCGCAATTGGATAGCGCGATCGGCTGTTAACCGAAAGGTTGGAGGTTCGAGCCCACCCGGTGGTGGTGCGGCGCTTTTTTTTCTTTGGGCTGATAGCTTTGAAGATATGTTCTGATGGTGGTGAGAGTGGAGCAGGACTGTCTCAGTGGCGCAATTGGCTAGCGCGATCGGCTGTTAACCGAAAGGTTGGAGGTTCGAGCCCACCCGGTGGTGGTGCGGTGCTTTTTTTTCTTTGGGCTGATAGCTTTGAAGATATGTTCTGATGGTGGTGAGAGTGGAGCAGGACTGTCTCCGTGGCGCAATTGGCTAGCGCGATCGGCTGTTAACCGAAAGGTTGGAGGTTCGAGCCCACCCGGTGGTGGTGCGGCGCTTTTTTTCTTTGGGCTGATAGCTTTGAAGATATGTTCTGATGGTGGTGAGAGTGGAGCAGGACTGTCTCCGTGGCGCAATTGGCTAGCGCGATCGGCTGTTAACCGAAAGGTTGGAGGTTCGAGCCCACCCGGTGGTGGTGCGGTTGCTTTTTTCTTTGCGCTGATAGCTTTGAAGATATGTTCTGATGGTGGTGAGAGTGGAGCACGGACTGTCTCCGTGGCGCAATTGGCTAGCGCGATCGGCTGTTAACCGAAAGGTTGGAGGTTCGAGCCCACCCGGTGGTGGTGCGGCGCTTTTTTTCTTTGGGCTGATAGCTTTGAAGATATGTTCTGATGGTGGTGAGAGTGGAGCAGGACTGTCTCCGTGGCGCAATTGGCTAGCGCGATCGGCTGTTAACCGAAAGGTTGGAGGTTCGAGCCCTACCCGGTGGGGTGTGTAGGCTTTTTTTTCTTTGCGCTGATAGCTTTGAAGATATGTTCTGATGGTGGTGAGAGTGGAGCAGGACTTGTCTCCGTGGCGCAATTGGCTAGCGCGATCGGCTGTTAACCGAAAGGTTGGAGGTTCGAGCCCACCCGGTGGTGGTGCGGCGCTTTTTTTTCTTTGGGCTGATAGCTTTGAAGATATGTTCTGATGGTGGTGAGAGTAGAGCAGGACTGTCTCCGTGGCGCAATTGGCTAGCGCGATCGGCTGTTAACCGAAAGGTTGGAGTTTCGAGCCCTCCGGGAGGGGTGTGTTGCTTTTTTCTTTGCGCTGATAGCTTTGAAGATATGTTCTGATGGTGGTGAGAGTGGAGCAGGACTGTCTCCGTGGCGCAATTGGCTAGCGCGATCGGCTGTTAACCGAAAAGTTGGAGGTTCGAGCCCACTCGGTGGTGGTGCGGCGCTTTTTTTTCTTTGCGCTGATAGCTTCTGAAGATATGTTCTGATGGTGGTGAGAGTGGAGCAGGACTGTCTCCGTGGCGCAATTGGCTAGCGCGATCGGCTGTTAACCGAAAGGTTGGAGGTTCGAGCCCACCCGGTGGTGGTGCGGCGCTTTTTTTTCTTTGGGCTGATAGCTTGAAGATATGTTCTGATGGTGGTGAGAGTGGAGCAGGACTGTCTCCGTGGCGCAATTGGCTAGCGCGATCGGCTGTTAACCGAAAGGTTGGAGGTTCGAGCCCTCCCGGGTGGGTGTGTTGCTTTTTTTCTTTGCGCTGATAGCTTTGAAGATATGTTCTGATGGTGGTGAGAGTGGAGCACGACTGTCTCCGTGGCGCAATTGGCTAGCGCGATCGGCTGTTAACCGAAAGGTTGGAGGTTCGAGCCCACCCGGTGGTGGTGCGGCGCTTTTTTTCTTTGGGCTGATAGCTTTGAAGATATGTTCTGATGGTGGTGAGAGTGGAGCAGGACTGTCTCCGTGGCGCAATTGGCTAGCGCGATCGGCTGTTAACCGAAAGGTTGGAGGTTCGAGCCCACCCGGTGGTGGTGCGGCGCTTTTTTTTCTTTGGGCTGATAGCTTTGAAGATATGTTCTGATGGTGGTGAGAGTGGAGCAGGACTGTCTCCGTGGCGCAATTGGCTAGCGCGATCGGCTGTTAACCGAAAGTTGGAGGTTCGAGCCCACCCGGTGGTGGTGCGGCGCTTTTTTTTCTTTGGGCTGATAGCTTTGAAGATATGTTCTGATGGTGGTGAGAGTGGAGCAGGACTGTCTCCGTGGCGCAATTGGCTAGCGCGATCGGCTGTTAACCGAAAAGGTTGGAGGTTCGAGCCCACCCGGTGGTGGTGCGGCGCTTTTTTTTCTTTGGGCTGATAGCTTTGAAGATATGTTCTGATGGTGGTGAGAGTGGAGCAGGACTGTCTCCGTGGCGCAATTGGCTAGCGCGATCGGCTGTTAACCGAAAGGTTGGAGGTTCGAGCCCACCCGGTGGTGGTGCGGCGCTTTTTTTTCTTTGGGCTGATAGCTTTGAAGATATGTTCTGATGGTGGTGAGAGTGGAGCAGGACTGTCTCCGTGGCGCAATTGGCTAGCGCGATCGGCTGTTAACCGAAAGGTTGGAGGTTCGAGCCCTCCCGGGTGGGGTGTGTTGCTTTTTTCTTTGCGCTGATAGCTTTGAAGATATGTTCTGATGGTGGTGAGAGTGCAGCACGACTGTCTCCGTGGCGCAATTGGCTAGCGCGATCGGCTGTTACCCGAAAGGTTGGAGGTTCGAGCCCACCCGGTGGTGGTGCGGCGCTTTTTTTTCTTTGGGCTGATAGCTTTGAAGATATGTTCTATTGTGGTGAGAGTGGAGCAGGACTGTCTCCGTGGCGCAATTGGCTAGCGCGATCGGCTGTTAACCGAAAGTTGGAGGTTCGAGCCCACCCGGTGGTGGTGCGGCTGCTTTTTTTTCTTTGGGCTGATAGCTTTGAAGATATGTTCTGATGGTGGTGAGAGTGGAGCAGGACTGTCTTCCGTGGCGCAATTGGCTAGCGCGATCGGCTGTTAACCGAAAGGTTGGAGGTTCGAGCCCACCGGTGGTGGTGCGGCGCTTTTTTTCTTTGGGCTGATAGCTTTGAAGATATGTTCTGATGGTGGTGAGAGTGGAGCACGACTGTCTCCGTGGCGCAATTGGCTAGCGCGATCGGCTGTTAACCGAAAGGTTGGAGGTTCGAGCCCACCCGGTGGTGGTGCGGCGCTTTTTTTTCTTTGGGCTGATAGCTTTGAAGATATGTTCTGATGGTGGTGAGAGTGGAGCAGGACTGTCTCCGTGGCGCAATTGGCTAGCGCGATCGGCTGTTAACCGAAAGGTTGGAGGTTCGAGCCCACCCGGTGGTGGTGCTGCGCTTTTTTTCTTTGGGCTGATAGCTTTGAAGATATGTTCTGATGGTGGTGAGAGTGGAGCACGGACTGTCTCCGTGGCGCAATTGGCTAGCGCGATCGGCTGTTAACCGAAAGGTTGGAGGTTCGAGCCCACCCGGTGGTGGTGCGGCGCTTTTTTTCTTTGGGCTGATAGCTTTGAAGATATGTTCTAATGGTGGTGAGAGTGGAGCAGGACTGTCTCCGTGGCGCAATTGGCTAGCGCGATCGGCTGTTAACCGAAAGGTTGGAGTTTCGAGCCCTCCCGGAGTGGTGTGTTGCTTTTTTTCTTTGCGCTGATAGCTTTGAAGATATGTTCTGATGGTGGTGAGAGTGGAGCACGACTGTCTCCGTGGCGCAATTGGCTAGCGCGATCGGCTGTTAACCGAAAGGTTGGAGGTTCGAGCCCACCCGATGGTGGTGCGGCGCTTTTTTTTCTGTGGGCTGATAGCTTTGAAGATATGTTCTGATGGTGGTGAGAGTGGAGCAGGACTGTCTCCGTGGCGCAATTGGCTAGCGTGATCGGCTGTTAACCGAAAGTTGGAGGTTCGAGCCCACCCGGTGGTGGTGCGGCGCTTTTTTTTCTTTGGCTGATAGCTTTGAAGATATGTTCTGATGGTGGTGAGAGTGGAGCAGGACTGTCTCCGTGGCGCAATTGGCTAGCGCGATCGGCTGTTAACCGAAAGGTTGGAGGTTCGAGCCCACCCGGTGGTGGTGCGGCGCTTTTTTTTCTTTGGGCTGATAGCTTTGAAGATATGTTCTGATGGTGGATGAGAGTGGAGCAGGACTGTCTCCGTGGCGCAATTGGCTAGCGCGATCGGCTGTTAACCGAAAGGTTGGAGTTTCGAGCTCTCCCGGGAGGGTTGTGTTGCTTTTTTTCTTTGCGCTGATAGCTTTGAAGGTATGTTCTGACGGTGGTGAGAGTAGAGCACGACTGTTTCCGTGGCGCAATTGGCTAGCGCGATCGGCTGTTAACCGAAAGTTGGAGGTTCGAGCCCACCCGATGGTGGTGCGGCGCTTTTTTTTCTGTGGGCTGATAGCTTTGAAGATATGTTCTGATGGTGGTGAGAGTGGAGCAGGACTGTCTCCGTGGCGCAATTGGCTAGCGTGATCGGCTGTTAACCGAAAAGTTGGAGGTTCGAGCCCACTCGGTGGTGGTGGGGCGCTTTTTTTTCTTTGCGCTGATAGCTTCGAAGATATGTTCTGATGGTGGTGAGAGTGGAGCAGGACTGTCTCCGTGGCGCAATTGGCTAGCGCGATCGGCTGTTAACCGAAAGGTTGGAGGTCGAGCCCTCCCGGGTGGGGTGTGTTGCTTTTTTCTTTGCGCTGATAGCTTTGAAGATATGTTGTGATGGTGGTGAGAGTGCAGCACGATTGTCTCCGTGGCGCAATTGGCTAGCGCGATCGGCTGTTACCCGAAAGGTTGGAGGTTCGAGCCCACCCGGTGGTGGTGCGGCGCTTTTTTTCTTTGGGCTGATAGCTTTGAAGATATGTTCTGATGGTGGTGAGAGTGGAGCAGGACTGTCTCCGTGGCGCAATTGGCTAGCGCGATCGGCTGTTAACCGAAAGGTTGGAGTTTCGAGCTCTACCGGGAGGGTTGTGTTGCTTTTTTTCTTTGCGCTGATAGCTTTGAAGATATGTTCTGATGGTGGTGAGAGTAGAGCAGGACTGTCTCCGTGGCGCAATTGGCTAGCGCGATCGGCTGTTAACCGAAAGTTGGAGGTTCGAGCCCACCCGGTGGTGGTGCGGCGCTTTTTTTTCTTTGGGCTGATAGCTTTGAAGATATGTTCTGATGGTGGTGAGAGTGGAGCAGGACTGTCTCCGTGGCGCAATTGGCTAGCGCGATCGGCTGTTAACCGAAAGGTTGGAGGTTCGAGCCCTCCCGGTGGTGGTGTGGTGCTTTTTTTCTTTGCGCTGATAGCTTTGAAGATATGTTCTGATGGTGGTGAGAGTGGAGCACGACTGTCTCCGTGGCGCAATTGGCTAGCGCGATCGGCTGTTACCCGAAAGGTTGGAGGTTCGAGCCCACCCGGTGGTGGTGCGGCGCTTTTTTTCTTTGGGCTGATAGCTTTGAAGATATGTTCTATGGTGGTGAGAGTGGAGCAGGACTGTCTCCGTGGCGCAATTGGCTAGCGCGATCGGCTGTTAACCGAAAGGTTGGAGGTTCGAGCCCTCCCGGGTGGGGTGTGTTGCTTTTTTCTTTGCGCTGATAGCTTTGAAGATATGTTCTGATGGTGGTGAGAGTGGAGCACGACTGTCTCCGTGGCGCAATTGGCTAGCGCGATCGGCTGTTAACCGAAAGGTTGGAGGTTCGAGCCCACCCGGTGGTGGTGCGGCGCTTTTTTTCTTTGGGCTGATAGCTTTGAAGATATGTTCTGATGGTGGTGAGAGTGGAGCAGGACTGTCTCCGTGGCGCAATTGGCTAGCGCGATCGGCTGTTAACCGAAAGGTTGGAGGTTCGAGCCCACCCGGTGGTGGTGCGGCGCTTTTTTTTCTTTGGGCTGATAGCTTTGAAGATATGTTCTGATGGTGGTGAGAGTGGAGCAGGACTGTCTCCGTGGCGCAATTGGCTAGCGCGATCGGCTGTTAACCGAAAGGTTGGAGGTTCGAGCCCACCCGGTGGTGGTGCGGCGCTTTTTTTTTCTTTGGGCTGATAGCTTTGAAGATATGTTCTGATGGTGGTGAGAGTGGAGCAGGACTGTCTCCGTGGCGCAATTGGCTAGCGCGATCGGCTGTTAACCGAAAGGTTGGAGGTTCGAGCCCACCGGTGGTGGTGCGGCTGCTTTTTTTTCTTTGGGCTGATAGCTTTGAAGATATGTTCTGATGGTGGTGAGAGTGGAGCAGGACTGTCTCCGTGGCGCAATTGGCTAGCGCGATCGGCTGTTACCGAAAGGTTGGAGGTTCGAGCCCACCCGGTGGTGGTGCGGCGCTTTTTTTTCTTTGGGCTGATAGCTTTGAAGATATGTTCTGATGGTGGTGAGAGTGGAGCAGGACTGTCTCCGTGGCGCAATTGGCTAGCGCGATCGGCTGTTAACCGAAAGGTTGGAGGTTCGAGCCCACCCGGTGGTGGTGCGGCGCTTTTTTTTCTTTGGGCTGATAGCTTTGAAGATATGTTCTGATGGTGGTGAGAGTGGAGCAGGACTGTCTCCGTGGCGCAATTGGCTAGCGCGATCGGCTGTTAACCGAACGTTGGAGGTTCGAGCCTACCCGTGGTGGTGCGGCGATTTTTTTTCTTTGGGCTTATAGCTTTGAAGATATGCTCTGATGGTGGTGAGAGTAGAGCAGGACTGTCTCTGTGGCGCAATGGCTGGCGCGATCGGCTGTTAACCGGAAAGGTGGAGGTTCGAGCCCTCCCGGGTGGGGTGTGTTGCTTTTTTCTTTGCGCTGATAGCTTTGAAGATATGTTGTGATGGGGAGCGGTGAGAGTGGAGCACGATTGTCTCCGTGGCGCAATTGGCTAGCGCGATCGGCTGTTAACCGAAAGGTTGGAGGTTCGAGCCCACCCAGTGGTGGTGCGGCGCTTTTTTCTTTGGGCTGATAGCTTTGAAGATATGTTCTAATTGTGGTGAGAGTGGAACAGGACTGTCTCCGTGGCGCAATTGGCCAGCGCGATCGGCTGTTAACCGAGAAGTTGGAGGTTCGAGCCCTCCCGGGAGTGGTGTGTTGCTTTTTCTTTGCGCTATAGCTTTGAAGATATGTTCTGATGGTGGTGAGAGTGGAGCACGACTGTCTCCGTGGCACAATTGCTAGCGCGATCGGCTGTTAACCGAAAGGTTGGAGGTTCGAGCCCACCCGGTGGTGGTGCGGTGCTTTTTTTTCTTTGGGCTGATAGCTTTGAAGATATGTTCTGATGGGGATGAGAGGGGAGCAAGACTGTCTCCGTGGCGCAATGGGCTTGCGCGATCGGCTGTTAACTGAAAGGTTGGAGTTTCGAGCTCTCCCGGAAGGGGTGTGTTGCTTTTTTTCTTTGCGCTGATAGCTTTGAAGGTATGTTCTGACGGTGGTGAGAGTAGAGCACGACTGTCTCAGTGGCGCAATTGGCTAGCGCGATCGGCTGTTATCCGAAAGTTTGGAGGTTCGAGCCCACCCGGTGGTGGTGCGGCGCTTTTTTTTCTGTGGGCTGATAGCTTTGAAGATATGTTCTGATGGTGGTGAGAGTGGAGCAGGACTGTCTCCGTTGCGCAATTGGCTAGCGTGATCGGCTGTTAACCGAAAAGTTGGAGGTTCGAGCCCACCCGGTGGTGGTGCGGCGCTTTTTTTTCTTTGGGCTGATAGCTTTGAAGATATGTTCTGATGGTGGTGAGAGTGGAGCAGGACTATCTCCGTGGCGCAATTGGCTAGCGCGATCGGCTGTTAACCGAAACGTTGGAGGTTCGAGCCTACCCGGTGGTGGTGCGGCGATTTTTTTTCTTTGGGCTTATAGCTTTGAAGATATGCTCTGATGGTGGTGAGAGTAGAGCAGGACTGTCTCTGTGGCGCAATTGGCTGGCGCGATCGGCTGTTAACCGAAAGGTTGGAGGTTCGAGCCCTCCCGGGTGGGGTGTGTTGCTTTTTTCTTTGCGCTGATAGCTTTGAAGATATGTTGTGATGGGGGTGAGAGTGGAGCACGATTGTCTCCGTGGCGCAATTGGCTAGCGCGATCGGCTGTTAACCGAAAGGTTGGAGGTTCGAGCCCACCCAGTGGTGGTGCGGCGCTTTTTTCTTTGGGCTGATAGCTTTGAAGATATGTTCTAATTGTGGTGAGAGTGGAACAGGACTGTCTCCGTGGCGCAATTGGCCAGCGCGATCGGCTGTTAACCGAGAAGTTGGAGGTTCGAGCCCTCCCGGGAGTGGTGTGTTGCTTTTTTCTTTGCGCTGATAGCTTTGAAGATTTGTTCTGATGGTGGTGACAGTGGAGCATGACTGTCTCCGTGGCGCAATTGGCTAGCGCGATCGGCTGTTAACCGAAAGGTTGGAGGTTCGAGCCCACCCGGTGACGGGGCGGCGCTTTTTTTCTTCGGGCTGATAGCTTTGAAGATATGTTCTGATGGTGGTGAGAGTGGAGCAGGACTGTCTCCGTGGCGCAATCGAGATTCCACTTCCGGCTTTCGAGCGATACGGTCGCGGAATGTTCGGCTCCGACGGAGCGGTATCAGCGGCCCGACCGGGCCGCGGTGACAGGGTTTTTGCGCCTAGCGCCGACGATTATCAGGTGATTTTGCCCAATCTGCCTTCCGGACGCATCGCTGCGAATACCTTTTTCATGCATGGTGACCCGAGAGCCCGGCCTTACCGCGTCGAAGATTACCGGGACACTTTGGCCAAGCTTGGTGCGCTCGACGACGTTTTGGCGTTGGGGGCGTATCAAATGAACCACGTATGGGCTGTGACACTGACGAGTGCTGAGGCTGCTCGGAAGTTGCTCTCCGCCGTCGATGTGAAGGTAAAGGATCGCCCATGTTTGCTCATTGACCCAAATAACCGCGAGGTTCGCTTGAAGCTTCACTGGTTGCTGCACGGCGTGACCGACGAAGACGTGCGTGTTGCCTTGAGCTCCCTATGGGAAAGTGTTCGAAGTGAAACGGGAGAAGTGGCGAGCTCCGGGCATCACAGAAAAGGGCTCAACGACGCGGTCTGTGGGACTAAAGCTGCACTCCGACGTCAAGGTGGATGACATTCCTGCACCAGCTCAAGATTGCCGGAGAGCTGACTCTCGTTGTCGTTCCAGGCCGTGCACCATTGTGCCTACGGTGCAAGAGTACCGGTCACATACGTCGCGACTGCCGAGTACCCCGCTGCAGTCGTTGTCGCCGCTTCGGCCACGAAGACGCCGACTGCGCGAAGACATATGTCAGTGTGACTGGACCAGCGCAGGAAAGTGATGCACTGGAGCACCTCATGACGAAGCAGACTCGGAAGAAACAGCAGGAGTTAACCCGAGCTGTGCTGTGGAAGATGGGTCGTCATGCCGTCAAGAAGAGGGCGTGTGTGAAGCACCAGGTAAGCCCGACGCCGGGCTTCCATATGAAGGCGTAGGCGAAAGTAGTGAAAAGGTGGATGCAAGCAGCACCGGCGACACGTGTCTTGGCTCAGCAGACGAGACCCCCTCCGAGGCTGAACCGATGACTGGGATTGAAAGCGACAGTGGCACTGTGACGGGGAAGCGTCCCCGTGACGAAGGGAAAAAAGACAAGGGCACCACTGCTGCCTCGCCGGACGAACCACCCGCCAAGACGACTCCCGCTCGGCGGCCTACCATCCGGCCACGGCCAAACATTTCGTCGGAGCGCAAGACGGCGGAAACGCCGCCTTCGCCAACTTAAGGACTGTACTGGGACAAGGCGTTCAGGAAGGAATTGCAGTTGTAAGGTAAGCGCCATGCCCCTTGGTTTTTCGTAGCCTTACAATGGTGCAAATAGAAAATTCAATCCGTGTGGCCACTTTAAATGTGCGTGGCCTGGCCTCACGGAGAAAACAATGTCAACTTTATCGGCTAGTAAGTGACCTCGACCTTGACATACTGGCAGTCCAAGAGACTAAAGTCCATGGTGACGATGAAACTGGGGGCATGGTGCGCCAATTCTTGCCGCGGTATTCTGTTGTAGTTAGCCATGCCATAGGGACTTCTTCTGGTTGCGTTTTGTTCGTCAGACAGAGTTTGGGTGCTAAAGTAGAAGCGTCAACGTCATGTCCGTCTGGTCGGCTCATTGTTTGTGATCTTTTGTTTTCGGGATTGGAATGGCGCGTAATATGCTTGTACGCACCGACTGTCACTGACGAAAGACGCATATTTTTCGAACAACTGAAGCAGTATACCAAATGTAATAGGCTCCTAATCATTATTGGCGATTTCAACTGCGTCCTTTCAGCCAAAGACAAAACTAGCGAACGACCTTACAGGGATGCAAGTACGGCTGTCTTAAGCGATATGGTAAGAGAACATGGTTTGGAGGATGTGGCTGAATGTCTCGGTGGTGGCCGGACTATGCAGTACACCCACTTTCAGGCAGCCAGCCATGCCCGACTAGATAGGGCGTACGTGAGTGTAGAATGGGTACCGATTTGCAAGGCATACCGTGTTAACGCCGTTTCATTTAGTGACCACTGCTTGGTTAGCTTTGTAGTAGCTAGCACGAAAGAAACGAAAAGGGCCTTCGAGTGGCAACTATGGAAATTGAATTCGAATCTCCTGAGTGATGAAAAATTTATGGAGGAAGTAATGACCGAAGTTGAAAAAATGAAAGTTCGCAGTAAAAAGACGTTTAGAGAAAAATGGGAGAACTTCAAGCAGGTCGTTAAATTGAAGGCTTTGGAACGCTCGAGCGCTATAAGCAGAGAAAAAGGAGCAGAAGAAAAGCTCATGCGCAGAAACCTGGAAAAATTGCTCCTCGAAGAATGTAGATTGCCCGGCATGTTTCTTGAAGATATTCGCGCGTTGAAAAGTAAAATTGAGCGGTTCGATGTCGAAAGATACCGCGGTGCTATGGTTCGGGCAAGAGCCGAGCGACTGATAACGGCAGAAGCACCGTCAAAAAGGGCGTTGGGCTCAGAAAAGTGGCATGCGCGTCGTAATCAGATAACAGAAATTGAACACGAGGGTGAGGTCAGCGATGTCGCAGATGTTATCGAGCGTGCTTTCTTTGAGCACTTCAATGGTTTATTCGCCGCCAGCTCAGTTGATGTCGATCGTTTTAAAAAAGATTTTTTACCGCTGATGCCGAAGCTTGACAATAATGCAAAAGAATTATTGGAGGAACCCATTTCGGAAGAGGAAGTTAACAGTGCTATTGAAAGTATGCATCCCGGGAAATCGCCTGGCCCTGATGGCCTGACTTCCGCCTTTTATTAGTGTATCAAGTTTGAAATAACACCAGTCTTAGCCGACGTTTATAATGAGGCATTCGAGCTGAAAATATTACCCCCGTCCTTTTCATCATCTCACACTGTTCTTATACCAAAATCGGAAGACCCCGTTGCACTGCGCAAAGTAAATTCTTACCGCCCAATCTGCCTCACTAATGGAGATTACAAGATATTCATGAAAATCCTAACTAAAAGGTTGCAAACAGTCATTACGGAGCTCGTGGGGCCGCATCAGACGTGCGGCATTAAAGGTCGAACTATCCTCACGAATATACACGCAGCCCGGAGCATCCTCGAATGTTGCGACGCTATAGGTGCGCGAGTCGCAATGCTGCAAATCGACCTCGAGAAGGCTTTTGACAGGGTGCCTCATGAAATTCTGCTGTGCATCCTAGATTATGTGAATTTAGGGAAAATAATCAAAGAGGGGGTTGTCATGGCGTACCGAGACTGCTCAACGCGGCTAATCGTTAACAAGGTGGTGGGGAAGCGCATCCCAGTCAAGCGTTCGGTCCGTCAGGGTTGTCCTCTCTCACCACTATTGTTTTGTTTGTACATAGAGTCCTTTTGTTTGAGTGTCATGAAGAATGACTGTGTTCGTGGGTTTAAGCTGCACGAGGTTGAAGTCCGACTGTTGGCGTATGCGGACGATATTGCCATTTTTTGCGCGGACTCTGACAGCATAGCAGATGCTGTCAAATGCGTTACTAACTTCTGTGTTGCAAGTGGCAGCGCTGTAAACTGGGGAAAATGCCTTGGCTTTTGGCACGGTGACTGGGCAGAAACCCCAGACAGTTTTGCCAGCATAAGGTTTGTTACGACACCGGTGAAATACTTGGGTGCCCCCCTCGAATGCTACAAAGACAGCGACTCGTACTGGAGGAGCCAAGTGGATAACCTGCGGGAAAGAGTGAACAAGTGGAATGGCTGGAATTGGTCTATGTTTTCTAAAGCCACAATTTGCAACATATTCTTAGTGAGTAAAATTTGGTATATCTTACAAGTCTTACATTGTTCAAGGGTAAACATCCAAAAATTTCACCGTGTGTTCGCTGTCTTTGTGTGGGAATCGTCTTGGGAAAGATCGAGTCGGACCAATTTATTTCTTCGAGTGCGAAATGGAGGACTCGGCTTGTCGCATTTGTTTTTAAGACAGGTAGTCCATCGATTTTGTTTCTTTAGAGACGTCGACAACCCATTCCTTCGCACTGTCTGTCAACTTCGCCTGGGGCAACACTTGCCTAACATGGTTGTATCAACCTGCAGCGTACCTGGTGGTGTTTATGGCTTTCTCCGCGAAGTTGTACTTTCTTGTAGGTTTCTGTCAGTGCGGTTTTCACTTGAATACTTGAGTCAAGTCCGACGAAGAAAGTTGTACAAGGACCTACGTGATATGTTTTTACCAGTGCCTTTGTATCGGTCCCTTTACAATGTATGCCATGGCCACACTGTACTAAAGCGCGTCAAGGCGATGAAAATATCGCCAGGTGCTAAGAATTTCTTTTTTAAATTACATACCGGTACGCTGACCGTCAAAACCTGGATGGCTGCAAAGGGGTTTTACGTTCCTTGGGGCACGCATTGCATAATATGCAGAAAGGAGGAGACAATTGAGCATGTATTCATTGACTGCGGGGATGCTGTTTTTCTTTGGGACGTGCTCCAGCGCACGATCAAAAAAGATTTCCCCATTGATGCATATGGCATCCGCTATTTGCAAATACAAAGTGACGATGGTACCCCATATGATATGATAATGCTTATGGCTCTTCATAGCATTTGGAAATCCAGGATGGCAGCCATGCACTTTGATGTAGATGCACGAGCACCCCCCCAGTACTTCAAAGAGTATATAAGAAATTTTGTGGATGAACAAAGTTGGAGGAATTCCCCCCAGAATGGTTGCCGCGCGTCGAATTACTATCGACGATAAAAACATTTTAACAGATGCGTGGCCACATCGTTTGAGCCACGGTTTTTACAATGTTTTGGATTGTGTTGTGTATCAGTTAATATGTGTATTGTTTACGTGAGCCGAAAACAGGCAATAAAGAAAAAAAATGTCTCCGTGGCGCAATTGGCTAGCGCGATCAGCTGTTAACCGAAAAGTTGGAGGTTCGAGCCTACCCGGTGGTTGTGCGGCGCTTTTTTTTCTGTGGGCTGATAGCTTTGAAGATATGTTCTGATGGAGGTGAGAGGGGAGCAGGACTGTCTCCGTGGCACAATTGGCTAGCATGATCGGCTGTTAACCGAAAAGTTGGAGGTTCGATCCCACCCGGTGGTGGTGCGGCGCTTTTTTTTCTTTGGGCTGATAGCTTTGAAGATATGATCTGATGGTGGTGAAAGTGGAGCAGGACTGTCCCCGTGGCGCAATTGGCTAGGGCGATCGGCTGTTAACCGAAAAGGTTCGGAGGTTCGAGCCCACCCGGTGGTGGTGCGGCGCTTTTTTTTCTTTGGGCTAATGGCTTTAAAGATATGTTCTTATGGTGGTGAGAGTGGAGCAGGACTGTCTCCGTGGCGCAATTGGCTTGCGCGATCGGCTGTTAACCGAAACGTTGGAGGTTCGAGCCTACCCGGTGGTTGTGCGGCGCTTATTTTTCTGTGGGCTGATAGCTTTGAAGATATGTTCTGATGGTGGTGAGAGTGGAGCAGGACTGTCTCCGTGGCGCAATTGGCTAGCGTGAGCGGCTGTTAACCGAAAAGTTGGAGGTTCGAGCCCACCCGGTGGTGGTGCGGCGCTTTTTTTTCTTTGGGCTGATAGCTTTGAAGATATGTTCTGATGGTGGTGAGAGTGGAGCAGGACTGTCTCCGTGGCGCAATTGGCTAGCGCGATCGGCTGTTAACCAACGGTCGGAGGTTCGAGCCACCCGGTGGTGGTGCTGTGTGCTTTTTTTTCTTTGGGCTGATAGCTTTGAAGATATGTTTTTGATGGGGTGAGAGTGGAGCACGACTGTCTCCGTGGCGCAATTGGCTAGCGCGATCGGCTGTTACCCGAAAGGTTGGAGGTTCGAGCCCACCCGGTGGTGGTGCGGCGCTTTTTTTCTTTGGGCTGATAGCTTTGAAGATATGTTCTAATTGTGGTGAGAGTGGAGCAGGACTGTCTCCGTGGCGCAATTGGCCAGCGCGATTGGCTGTTAACCGAAAGGTTGGAGGTTCGAGCCCACCCGGTGGTGGTGCGGTGCTTTTTTTCTTTGGGCTGATAGCTTTGAAGATATGTTCTGATGGTGGTGAGAGTGGAGCAGGACTGTCTTCGTGGCGCAATTGGCTAGCGCGATCGGCTGTTAACCGAAAGGTTGGAGGTTCGAGCCCACCCGGTGGTGGTGCGGTGCTTTTTTTTCTTTGGGCTGATAGCTTTGAAGATATGTTCTGATGGGGATGAGAGGGGAGCAAGACTGTCTCCGTGGCGCAATGGGCTTGCGCGATCGGCTGTTAACTGAAAGGTTGGAGTTTCGAGCTCTCCCGGAAGGGGTGTGTTGCTTTTTTTTCTTTGCGCTGATAGCTTTGAAGGTATGTTCTGACGGTGGTGAGAGTAGAGCACGACTGTCTCAGTGGCGCAATTGGCTAGCGCGATCGGCTGTTATCCGAAAGTTTGGAGGTTCGAGCCCCCCGGTGGTGGTGCGGCGCTTTTTTTTCTGTGGGCTGATAGCTTTGAAGATATGTTCTGATGGTGGTGAGAGTGGAGCAGGACTGTCTCCGTGGCGCAATTGGCTAGCGTGATCGGCTGTTAACCGAAAGGTGGAGGTTCGAGCCCACCCGGTGGTGGTGCGGCGCTTTTTTTTCTTTGGGCTGATAGCTTTGAAGATATGTTCTGATGGTGGTGAGAGTGGAGCAGGACTATCTCCGTGGCGCAATTGGCTAGCGCGATCGGCTGTTAACCGAAACGTTGGAGGTTCGAGCCTACCCGGTGGTGGTGCGGCGATTTTTTTTCTTTGGGCTTATAGCTTTGAAGATATGCTCTGATGGTGGTGAGAGTAGAGCAGGACTGCTCTGTGGCGCAATTGGCTGGCGCGATCGGCTGTTAACCGAAAGGTTGGAGGTTCGAGCCCTCCCGGGTGGGGTGTGTTGCTTTTTTTCTTTGCGCTGATAGCTTTGAAGATATGTTGTGATGGGGTGAGAGTGGAGCACGATTGTCTCCGTGGCGCAATTGGCTAGCGCGATCGGCTGTTAACCGAAAGGTTGGAGGTTCGAGCCCACCCAGTGGTGGTGCGGCGCTTTTTTCTTTGGGCTGATAGCTTTGAAGATATGTTCTAATTGTGGTGAGAGTGAAGCAGGACTGTCTCCGTGGCGCAATTGGCCTACGCGATCGGCTGTTAACCGAGAAGTTGGAGGTTCGAGCCCTCCCGGGAGTGGTGTGTTGCTTTTTTTCTTTGCGCTGATAGCTTTGAAGATTGTTCTGATGGTGGTGACAGTGGAGCATGACTGTCTCCGTGGCGCAATTGGCTAGCGCGATCGGCTGTTAACCGAAAGGTTGGAGGTTCGAGCCCACCCGGTGACGGGGCGGCGCTTTTTTTCTTTGGGCTGATAGCTTTGAAGATATGTTCTGATGGTGGTGAGAGTGGAGCAGGACTGTCTCCGTGGCGCAATCGAGATTCCACTTCCGGCTTTCGAGCGATACGGTCGCGGAATGTTCGGCTCCGACGGAGCGGTATCAGCGGCCCGACCGGGCCGCGGTGACAGGTTTTTTGCGCCTAGTGCCGACGATTATCAGGTGATTTTGCCCAATCTGCCTTCCGGACGCATCGCTGCGAATACCTTTTTCATGCATGGTGACCCGAGAGCCCGGCCTTACCGCGTCGAAGATTACCGGGACACTTTGGCCAAGCTTGGTGCGCTCGACGACGTTTTGGCGTTGGGGGCGTATCAAATGAACCACGTATGGGCTGTGACACTGACGAGTGCTGAGGCTGCTCGGAAGTTGCTCTCCGCCGTCGATGTGAAGGTAAAGGATCGCCCATGTTTGCTCATTGACCCAAATAACCGCGAGGTTCGCTTGAAGCTTCACTGGTTGCTGCACGGCGTGACCGACGAAGACGTGCGTGTTGCCTTGACTCCCTATGGGAAAGTGTTCGAAGTGAAACGGGAGAAGTGGCGAGCTCCGGGCATCACAGAAAAGGGCTCAACGACGCGGTCTGTGGGACTAAAGCTGCACTCCGACGTCAAGGTGGATGACATTCCGCACCAGCTCAAGATTGCCGGAGAGCTGACTCTCGTTGTCGTTCCAGGCCGTGCACCATTGTGCCTACGGTGCAAGAGTACCGGTCACATACGTCGCGACTGCCGAGTACCCCGCTGCAGTCGTTGTCGCCGCTTCGGCCACGAAGACGCCGACTGCGCGAAGACATATGTCAGTGTGACTGGACCAGCGCAGGAAAGTGATGCACTGGAGCACCTCATGGACGAAGCAGACTCGGAAGAAACAGCAGGAGTTAACCCGAGCTGTGCTGTGGAAGATGGGTCGTCATGCCGTCAAGAAGAGGGCGTGTGTGAAGCACCAGGTAAGCCCGACGCCGGGCTTCCATATGAAGGCGTAGGCGAAAGTAGTGAAAAGGTGGATGCCAGCAGCACCGGCGACACGTGTCTTGGCTCAGCAGACGAGACCCCCTCCGAGGCTGAACCGATGACTGGGATTGAAAGCAACAGTGGCACTGTGACGGGGAAGCGTCCCCGTGACGAAGGGAAAAAAGACAAGGGCACCACTGCTGCCTCGCCGGACGAACCACCCGCCAAGACGACTCCCGCTCGGCGGCCTACCATCCGGCCACGGCCAAACATTTCGTCGGAGCGCAAGACGGCGGAAACGCCGCCTTCGCCAACTTAAGGACTGTACTGGGACAAGGCGTTCAGGAAGGAATTGCAGTTGTAAGGTAAGCGCCATGCCCCTTGGTTTTTCGTAGCCTTACAATGGTGCAAATAGAAAATTCAATCCGTGTGGCCACTTTAAATGTGCGTGGCCTGGCCTCACGGAGAAAACAATGTCAACTTTATCGGCTAGTAAGTGACCTCGACCTTGACATACTGGCAGTCCAAGAGACTAAAGTCCATGGTGACGATGAAACTGGGGGCATGGTGCGCCAATTCTTGCCGCGGTATTCTGTTGTAGTTAGCCATGCCATAGGGACTTCTTCTGGTTGCGTTTTGTTCGTCAGACAGAGTTTGGGTGCTAAAGTAGAAGCGTCAACGTCATGTCCGTCTGGTCGGCTCATTGTTTGTGATCTTTTGTTTTCGGGATTGGAATGGCGCGTAATATGCTTGTACGCACCGACTGTCACTGATGAAAGACGCATATTTTTCGAACAACTGAAGCAGTATACCAAATGTAATAGGCTCCTAATCATTATTGGCGATTTCAACTGCGTCCTTTCAGCCAAAGACAAAACTAGCGAACGACCTTACAGGGATGCAAGTACGGCTGTCTTAAGCGATATGGTAAGAGAACATGGTTTGGAGGATGTGGCTGAATGTCTCGGTGGTGGCCGGACTATGCAGTACACCCACTTTCAGGCAGCCAGCCATGCCCGACTAGATAGGGCGTACGTGAGTGTAGAATGGGTACCGATTTGCAAGGCATACCGTGTTAACGCCGTTTCATTTAGTGACCACTGCTTGGTTAGCTTTGTAGTAGCTAGCACGAAAGAAACGAAAAGGGCCTTCGAGTGGCAACTATGGAAATTGAATTCGAATCTCCTGAGTGATGAAAAATTTATGGAGGAAGTAATGACCGAAGTTGAAAAAATGAAAGTTCGCAGTAAAAAGACGTTTAGAGAAAAATGGGAGAACTTCAAGCAGGTTGTTAAATTGAAGGCTTTGGAACGCTCGAGCGCTAGAAGCAGAGAAAAAGGAGCAGAAGAAAAGCTCATGCGCAGAAACCTGGAAAAATTGCTCCTCGAAGAATGTAGATTGCCCGGCATGTTTCTTGAAGATATTCGCGCGTTGAAAAGTAAAATTGAGCGGTTCGATGTCGAAAGATACCGCGGTGCTATGGTTCGGGCAAGAGCCGAGCGACTGATAACGGCAGAAGCACCGTCAAAAAGGGCGTTGGGCTCAGAAAAGTGGCATGCGCGTCGTAATCAGATAACAGAAATTGAACACGAGGGTGAGGTCAGCGATGTCGCAGATGTTATCGAGCGTGCTTTCTTTGAGCACTTCAATGGTTTATTCGCCGCCAGCTCAGTTGATGTCGATCGTTTTAAAAAAGATTTTTTACCGCTGATGCCGAAGCTTGACAATAATGCAAAAGAATTATTGGAGGAACCCATTTCGGAAGAGGAAGTTAACAGTGCTATTGAAAGTATGCATCCCGGGAAATCGCCTGGCCCTGATGGCCTGACTTCCGCCTTTTATTAGTGTATCAAGTTTGAAATAACACCAGTCTTAGCCGACGTTTATAATGAGGCATTCGAGCTGAAAATATTACCCCCGTCCTTTTCATCATCTCACACTGTTCTTATACCAAAATCGGAAGACCCCGTTGCACTGCGCAAAGTAAATTCTTACCGCCCAATCTGCCTCACTAATGGAGATTACAAGATATTCATGAAAATCCTAACTAAAAGGTTGCAAACAGTCATTACGGAGCTCGTGGGGCCGCATCAGACGTGCGGCATTAAAGGTCGAACTATCCTCACGAATATACACGCAGCCCGGAGCATCCTCGAATGTTGCGACGCTATAGGTGCGCGAGTCGCAATGCTGCAAATCGACCTCGAGAAGGCTTTTGACAGGGTGCCTCATGAAATTCTGCTGTGCATCCTAGATTATGTGAATTTAGGGAAAATAATCAAAGAGGGGGTTGTCATGGCGTACCCAGACTGCTCAACGCGGCTAATCGTTAACAAGGTGGTGGGGAAGCGCATCCCAGTCAAGCGTTCGGTCCGTCAGGGTTGTCCTCTCTTACCACTATTGTTTTGTTTGTACATAGAGTCCTTTTGTTTGAGTGTCATAAAGAATGACTGTGTTCGTGGGTTTAAGCTGCACGAGGTTGAAGTCCGACTGTTGGCGTATGCGGACGATATTGCCATTTTTTGCGCGGACTCTGACAGCATAGCAGATGCTGTCAAATGCGTTACTAACTTCTGTGTTGCAAGTGGCAGCGCTGTAAACTGGGGAAAATGCCTTGGCTTTTGGCACGGTGACTGGGCAGAAACCCCAGACAGTTTTGCCAGCATAAGGTTTGTTACGACACCGGTGAAATACTTGGGTGCCCCCCTCGAATGCTACAAAGACAGCGACTCGTACTGGAGGAGCCAAGTGGATAACCTGCGGGAAAGAGTGAACAAGTGGAATGGCTGGAATTGGTCTATGTTTTCTAAAGCCACAATTTGCAACATATTCTTAGTGAGTAAAATTTGGTATATCTTACAAGTCTTACATTGTTCAAGGGTAAACATCCAAAAATTTCACCGTGTGTTCGCTGTCTTTGTGTGGGAATCGTCTTGGGAAAGATCGAGTCGGACCAATTTATTTCTTCGAGTGCGAAATGGAGGACTCGGCTTGTCGCATTTGTTTTTAAGACAGGTAGTCCATCGATTTTGTTTCTTTAGAGACGTCGACAACCCATTCCTTCGCACTGTCTGTCAACTTCGCCTGGGGCAACACTTGCCTAACATGGTTGTATCAACCTGCAGCGTACCTGGTGGTGTTTATGGCTTTCTCCGCGAAGTTGTACTTTCTTGTAGGTTTCTGTCAGTGCGGTTTTCACTTGAATACTTGAGTCAAGTCCGACGAAGAAAGTTGTACAAGGACCTACGTGATATGTTTTTACCAGTGCCTTTGTATCGGTCCCTTTACAATGTATGCCATGGCCACACTGTACTAAAGCGCGTCAAGGCGATGAAAATATCGCCAGGTGCTAAGAATTTCTTTTTTAAATTACATACCGGTACGCTGACCGTCAAAACCTGGATGGCTGCAAAGGGGTTTTACGTTCCTTGGGGCACGCATTGCATAATATGCAGAAAGGAGGAGACAATTGAGCATGTATTCATTGACTGCGGGGATGCTGTTTTTCTTTGGGACGTGCTCCAGCGCACGATCAAAAAAGATTTCCCCATTGATGCATATGGCATCCGCTATTTGCAAATACAAAGTGACGATGGTACCCCATATGATATGATAATGCTTATGGCTCTTCATAGCAATTGGAAATCCAGGATGGCAGCCATGCACTTTGATGTAGATGCACGAGCACCCCCCCAGTACTTCAAAGAGTATATAAGAAATTTTGTGGATGAACAAAAGTTGGAGGAATTCCCCCCAGAATGGTTGCCGCGCGTCGAATTACTATCGACGATAAAAACATTTTAACAGATGCGTGGCCACATCGTTTGAGCCACGGTTTTTACAATGTTTTGGATTGTGTTGTGTATCAGTTAATATGTGTATTGTTTACGTGAGCCGAAAACAGGCAATAAAGAAAAAAAATGTCTCCGTGGCGCAATTGGCTAGCGCGATCGGCTGTTAATCGAAAAGTTGGAGGTTCGAGCCTACCCGGTGGTTGTGCGGCGCTTTTTTTTCTGTGGGCTGATAGCTTTGAAGATATGTTCTGATGGAGGTGAGAGGGGAGCAGGACTGTCTCCGTGGCACAATTGGCTAGCGTGATCGGCTGTTAACCGAAAAGTTGGAGGTTCGAGCCCACCCGGTGGTGGTGCGGCGCTTTTTTTTCTTTGGGCTGATAGCTTTGAAGATATGATCTGATGGTGGTGAAAGTGGAGCAGGACTGTCCCCGTGGCGCAATTGGCTAGCGCGATCGGCTGTTAACCAAAAGGTCGGAGGTTCGAGCAGACCCGGTGGTGGTGCGGCGCTTTTTTTTCTTTGGGCTAATGGCTTTAAAGATATGTTCTTATGGTGGTGAGAGTGGAGCAGGACTGTCTCCGTGGCGCATTTGGCTTGCGCGATCGGCTGTTAACCGAAACGTTGGAGGTTCGAGCCTACCCGGTGGTTGTGCGGCGCTTTTTTTTCTGTGGGCTGATAGCTTTGAAGATATGTTCTGATGGTGGTGAGAGTGGAGCAGGACTGTCTCCGTGGCGCAATTGGCTAGCGTGAGCGGCTGTTAACCGAAAAGTTGGAGGTTCGAGCCCACCCGGTGGTGGTGCGGCGCTTTTTTTTCTTTGGGCTGATAGCTTTGAAGATATGTTCTGATGGTGGTGAGAGTGGAGCAGGACTGTCTCCGTGGCGCAATTGGCTAGCGCGATCGGCTGTTAACCAAACGGTCGGAGGTTCGAGCCCACCCGGTGGTGGTATGGCGCTTTTTTTTCTTTGGGCTGATAGCTTTGAAGATATGTTCTGATGGTGGTGAGAGTGGAGCAGGACTGTCTCCGTGGCGCAATTGGCTAGCGCGATCGGCTGTTAACCGAAAGGTTGGAGGTTCGAGCCCACCCGGTGGTGGTGCGGCGCTTTTTTTTCTTTGTGCTGATAGCTTTGAAGATATGTTCTGATGGTGGTGAGAGTGGAGCAGGACTGTCTCCGTGGCGCAATTGGCTAGCGCGATTGGCTGTTAACCAAAAGGTTGGAGGTTCGAGCCACCCGGTGGTGGTGCGGTGGTTTTTTTTCTTTGGGCTGATAGCTTTGAAGATATGTTCTTATGATGGTGAGAGTGGAGCAGAACTGTCTCCGTGGCGCAATTGGCTAGCGCGATCGGCTGTTACCCGAAAGGTTGGAGGTTCGAGCCCACCCGGTGGTGGTGCGGCGCTTTTTTTCTTTGGGCTGATAGCTTTGAAGATATGTTCTAATTGTGGTGAGAGTGGAGCAGGACTGTCTCCGTGGCGCAATTGGCCAGCGCGATTGGCTGTTAACCGAAAGGTTGGAGGTTCGAGCCCACCCGGTGGTGGTGCGGTGCTTTTTTTTCTTTGGGCTGATAGCTTTGAAGATATGTTCTGATGGTGGTGAGAGTGGAGCAGGACTGTCTTCGTGGCGCAATTGGCTAGCGCGATCGGCTGTTATCCGAAAGGTTGGAGGTTTGAGCCCACCCGGTGGTGGTGCGGCGCTTTTTTTTCTTTGGGGTGATAGCTCTGAAGAAATGGTCTGACGGTGGTGAGAGTGGAGCACGACTGTCTCTGTGGCGCAATCGGCTAGCGCGATCGGCTGTTAACCGAAAGGTTGGAGGTTCGAGCCCACCCCGTGGTGGTGCATCGCTTTTTTTTCTTTGGTCTGATAGCTCTGAAGAAATGTTCTGACGGTGGTGAGAGTGGAGCAGGACTGTCCCCGTGGCGCAATTGGCTAGCGCGATCGGCTAATAACCGAAAAGTTGGAGGTTCCAGCCCTCCCGGGTGGGGTGTGTTGCTTTTTTCTTTGCGCTGATAGCTTTGAAGATATGTTCTGATTGTGGTGAGAGTGGAGCACGATTGTCTCCGTGGCGCAATTGGCTAGCGCGATCGGCTGTTAACCGAAAGGTTGGAGGTTGGAGCCCACCCGGTGGTGGTGCGGCGCTTTTTTTTCTTTGGGCTGATAGCTTTGAAAATATGTTCTAATTGTGGTGGGAGTGGAGCAGAACTGTCTCCGTGGCGCAATCGGCCAGCACGATCGGCTGTTAACCGAAAAGTTGGAAGTTCGAGCCCTCCCGGGAGTGGTGTGTTGCTTTTTTCTTTGCGCTGATAGCTTTGAAGATATGTTCTTATGGTGGTGAGAGTGGAGCACGACTGTCTCCGTGGCACAATTAGCTAGCGCAATCGGCTGTTAACCGAAAGGTTGGAGGTTCGAGCCCACCCGGTGGTGGTGCGGTGCTTTTTTTTCTTTGGGCTGATAGCTTTGAAGATATGTTCTGATGGGGATGACAGGGGAGCAAGACTGTCTCAGTGGCGCAATTGGCTAGCGCGATCGGCTGTTATCCGAAAGTTTGGAGGTTCGAGCCCACCCGGTGGTGGTGCGGCGCTTTTTTTTCTGTGGGCTGATAGCTTTGAAGATATGTTCTGATGGTGGTGAGAGTGGAGCAGGACTGTCTCCGTGGCGCAATTGGCTAGCGTGATCGGCTGTTAACCGAAAGGTTGGAGGTTCGAGCCCACCCAGTGGTGGTGCGGCGCTTTTTTCTTTGGGCTGATAGCTTTGAAGATATGTTCTAATTGTGGTGAGAGTGGAACAGGACGGTCTCCGTGGCGCAATAGGCCAGCGCGATCGGCTGTTAACCGAGAAGTTGGAGGTTCGAGCCCTCCCGGGAGTGGTGTGTTGCTTTTTTCTTTGCGCTGATAGCTTTGAAGATTTGTTCTGATGGTGGTGACAGTGGAGCATGACTGTCTGCGTGGCGCAATTGGCTAGCACGATCGGCTGTTAACCGAAAGGTTGGAGGTTCGAGCCCACCCGGTGACGGGGCGGCGCTTTTTTTCTTTGGGCTGATAGCTTTGAAGATATGTTCTGATGGTGGTGAGAGTGGAGCAGGACTGTCTCCGTGGCGCAATTGGCTAGCGCGATCGGCTGTTAGCCGAAAAGTTGGAGGTTCGAGCCTACCCGGTGGTTGTGCGGCGCTTTTTTTTCTGTGGGCTGATAGCTTTGAAGTTATGTTCTGATGGAGGTGAGAGAGGAGCAGGACTGTCTCCGTGGCACAATTGGCTAGCGTGATCGGCTGTTAACCGAAAAGTTGGAGGTTCGAGCCCACCCGGTGGTGGTGCGGCGCTTTTTTTTCTTTGGGCTGATAGCTTTGAAGATATGTTCTGATGGTGGTGAGAGTGGAGCAGGACTGTCTCCGTGGCGCAATTGGCTAGCGCGATCGGCTGTTAACCAAACGGTCGGAGGTTCGAGCCCACCCGGTGGTGGTATGGCGCTTTTTTTTCTTTGGGCTGATAGCTTTGAAGATATGTTCTGATGGTGGTGAGAGTGGAGCAGGACTGTCTCCGTGGCGCAATTGGCTAGCGCGATCGGCTGTTAACCGAAAGGTTGGAGGTTCGAGCCCACCCGGTGGTGGTGCGGCGCTTTTTTTTCTTTGTGCTGATAGCTTTGAAGATATGTTCTGATGGTGGTGAGAGTGGAGCAGGACTGTCTCCGTGGCGCAATTGGCTAGCGCGATTGGCTGTTAACCGAAAGGTTGGAGGTTCGAGCCACCCGGTGGTGGTGCGGTGGTTTTTTTTCTTTGGGCTGATAGCTTTGAAGATATGTTCTGATGATGGTGAGAGTGGAGCAGGACTGTCTCCGTGGCGCAATTGGCTAGCGCGATCGGCTGTTAACCGAAAGTCGGAGGTTCGAGCCCACCCGGTGGTGGTGCGGCGCTTTTTTTCTTTGGGCTGATAGCTTTGAAGATATGTTCTGATGGTGGTGAGAGTGGAGCAGGACTGTCTCCGTGGCGCAATTGGCTAGCGCGATCGGCTGTTAACCGAAAGGTTGGAGGTTCGAGCCCACCCGTGGTGGTGCGGCGCTTTTTTTCTTTGGGCTGATAGCTTTGAAGATATGTTCTGATGGTGGTGAGAGTGGAGCAGGACTGTCTCCGTGGCGCAATGGCTAGCGCGATCGGCTGTTAACCGAAAGGTTGGAGGTTCGAGCCCTCCCGGGTGTGGTGTGTTGCTTTTTTCTTTGCGCTGATAGCTTTGAAGATATGTTCTGATGGTGGTGAGAGTGGAGCAGGACTGTCTCCGTGGCGCAATTGGCTAGCGCGATCGGCTGTTAACCGAAAGGTTGGAGGTTCGAGCCCACCCGGTGGTGGTGCGGCGCTTTTTTTCTTTGGGCTGATAGCTTTGAAGATATGTTCTGATGGTGGTGAGAGTGGAGCAGGACTGTCTCCGTGGCGCAATTGGCTAGCGCGATCGGCTGTTAACCGAAAGGTTGGAGGTTCGAGCCCTACCCGGTGGTGGTGCGGCGCTTTTTTTTCTTTGGGCTGATAGCTTTGAAGATATGTTCTGATGGTGGTGAGAGTGGAGCAGGACTGTCTCCGTGGCGCAATTGGCTAGCGCGATCGGCTGTTAACCGAAAGGTTGGAGGTTCGAGCCCACCCGGTGGTGGTGCGGCGCTTTTTTTTCTTTGGGCTGATAGCTTTGAAGATATGTTCTGATGGTGGTGAGAGTGGAGCAGGACTGTCTCCGTGGCGCAATTGGCTAGCGCGATCGGCTGTTAACCGAAAGGTCGGAGGTTCGAGCCCACCCGGTGGTGGTGCGGCGCTTTTTTTTCTTTGGGCTGATAGCTTTGAAGATATGTTCTGATGGTGGTGAGAGTGGAGCAGGACTGTCTCCGTGGCGCAATTGGCTAGCGCGATCGGCTGTTAACCGAAAGGTTGGAGGTTCGAGCCCACCCGGTGGTGGTGCGGCGCTTTTTTTCTTTGGGCTGATAGCTTTGAAGATATGTTCTGATGGTGGTGAGAGTGGAGCAGGACTGTCTCCGTGGCGCAATTGGCTAGCGCGATCGGCTGTTAACCGAAAGGTTGGAGGTTCGAGCCCACCCGGTGGTGGTGCGGTGCTTTTTTTTCTTTGGGCTGATAGCTTTGAAGATATGTTCTGATGGTGGTGAGAGTGGAGCAGGACTGTCTCCGTGGCGCAATTGGCTAGCGCGATCGGCTGTTAACCGAAAAGGTCGGAGGTTCGAGCCCACCCGTGGTGGTGCGGCGCTTTTTTTTCTTTGGGCTGATAGCTTTGAAGATATGTTCTGATGGTGGTGAGAGTGGAGCAGGACTGTCTCCGTGGCGCAATTGGCTAGCGCGATCGGCTGTTAACCGAAAGGTTGGAGGTTCGAGCCCACCCGGTGGTGGTGCGGCGCTTTTTTTCTTTGGGCTGATAGCTTTGAAGATATGTTCTGATGGTGGTGAGAGTGGAGCAGGACTGTCTCCGTGGCGCAATTGGCTAGCGCGATCGGCTGTTAACCGAAAGGTTGGAGGTTCGAGCCCACCCGGTGGTGGTGCGGTCGCTTTTTTTCTTTGGGCTGATAGCTTTGAAGATATGTTCTGATGGTGGTGAGAGTGGAGCAGGACTGTCTCCGTGGCGCAATTGGCTAGCGCGATCGGCTGTTAACCGAAAGGTTGGAGGTTCGAGCCCACCCGGTGGTGGTGCGGCGCTTTTTTTTCTTTGGGCTGATAGCTTTGAAGATATGTTCTGATGGTGGTGAGAGTGGAGCAGGACTGTCTCCGTGGCGCAATTGGCTAGCGCGATCGGCTGTTAACCGAAAGTTGGAGGTTCGAGCCCTACCCGGTGGTGGTGCGGCGCTTTTTTTTCTTTGGGCTGATAGCTTTGAAGATATGTTCTGATGGTGGTGAGAGTGGAGCAGGACTGTCTCCGTGGCGCAATTGGCTAGCGCGATCGGCTGTTAACCGAAAGGTTGGAGTTTCGAGCCCACCCGGTGGTGGTGCGGCGCTTTTTTTTCTTTGGGCTGATAGCTTTGAAGGTATGTTCTGATGGTGGTGAGAGTAGAGCAGGACTGTCTCCGTGGCGCAATTGGCTAGCGCGATCGGCTGTTAACCGAAAGGTTGGAGTTCGAGCCCTCCCGGGAGTGGTGTGTTGCTTTTTTTCTTTGCGCTGATAGCTTTGAAGATATGTTCTGATGGTGGTGAGAGTGGAGCACGACTGTCTCCGTGGCGCAATTGGCTAGCGCGATAGGCTGTTAACCGAAAGGTTGGAGGTTTCGAGCCCACCCGGTGGTGGTGCGGTGCTTTTTTTCTTTAGGGCTGATAGCTTTGAAGATATGTTCTGATGGTGGTGAGAGTGGAGCAGGACGGTCCCCGTGGCACAATTCGCTAGCGCGATCGGCTGTTAACCGAAAAGTTGGAGGTTCGAGCCCTCCCGAGTGGGGTGTGTTGCTTTTTTCTTTGCGCTGATAGCTTTGAAGATATGTTCTGATGTGGTGAGAGTGGAGCAGGACTGTCTCCGTGGCGCAATTGGCTAGCGCGATCGGCTGTTAACCGAAAGGTTGGAGGTTCGAGCCCACCCGGTGGTGGTGCGGCGCTTTTTTTTCTTTGCGCTGATAGCTTTGAAGATATGTTCTGATGGTGGTGAGAGTGGAGCAGGACTGTCTCCGTGGCGCAATTGGCTAGCGCGATCGGCTGTTAACCGAAAGGTTGGAGGTTCGAGCCCTACCCGGTGGTGGTGCGGCGCTTTTTTTTCTTTGGGCTGATAGCTTTGAAGATATGTTCTGATGGTGGTGAGAGTGGAGCAGGACTGTCTCCGTGGCGCAATTGGCTAGCGCGATCGGCTGTTAACCGAAAAGTCGGAGGTTCGAGCCACCCAGTGGTGGTGCGGCGCTTTTTTTTCTTTGGGCTGATAGCTTTGAAGATATGTTCTGATGGTGGTGAGAGTGGAGCAGGACTGTCTCCGTGGCGCAATTGGCTAGCTGCGATCGGCTGTTAACCGAAAGGTTGGAGTTTCGAGCCACCCGGTGGTGGTGCGGCGCTTTTTTTTCTTTGGGCTGATAGCTTTGAAGATATGTTCTGATGGTGGTGAGAGTGGAGCAGGACTGTCTCCGTGGCGCAATTGGCTAGCGCGATCGGCTGTTAACCGAAAGGTTGGAGGTTCGAGCCCACCCGGTGGTGGTGCGGCGCTTTTTTTCTTTGCGCTGATAGCTTTGAAGATATGTTCTGATGGTGGTGAGAGTGGGAGCAGGACTGTCTCCGTGGCGCAATGGCTAGCGCGATCGGCTGTTAACCGAAAGGTTGGAGTTTCGAGCCCTCCCCGGTGGTGGTGCTGTTGCTTTTTTTCTTGGGCTGATAGCTTTGAAGATATGTTCTGATGGTGGTGAGAGTGGAGCAGGACTGTCTCCGTGGCGCAATTGGCTAGCGCGATCGGCTGTTAACCGAAAGGTTGGAGTTTCGAGCCCACCCGGTGGTGGTGCGGCGCTTTTTTTTCTTTGGGCTGATAGCTTTGAAGGTATGTTCTGATGGTGGTGAGAGTAGAGCAGGACTGTCTCCGTGGCGCAATTGGCTAGCGCGATCGGCTGTTAACCGAAAGGTTGGAGTTTCGAGCCCTCCCGGGAGTGGTGTGTTGCTTTTTTCTTTGCGCTGATAGCTTTGAAGATATGTTCTGATGGTGGTGAGAGTGGAGCACGACTGTCTCCGTGGCGCAATTGGCTAGCGCGATAGGCTGTTATCCGAAAGTTTGGAGGTTTGAGCCCACCCGGTGGGGGTGCGGTGCTTTTTTTTCTTTAGGGTGATAGCTCTGAAGAAATGGTCTGACGGTGGTGAGAGTGGAGCAGGACGGTCCCCGTGGCACAATTCGCTAGCGCGATCGGCTGTTAACCGAAAAGTTGGAGGTTCGAACCCTCCCGAGTGGTGGTGCGGCGCTTTTTTTTCTATGGGCTGATAGCTTTGAAGATATGTTCTGATGGAGGTGAGAGGAGAGCAGGACTGTCTCCGTGGCGCAATTGGCTAGCGTGATCGGCTGTTAATCGAAAAGTTGGAGGTTCGAGCCCACCCGGTGGTGGTGCGGCGCTTTTTTTTCTTTGGGCTGATAGCTTTGAAGATATGTTCTGATGGTGGTGAGAGTGGAGCAGGACTGTCCCCGTGGCGCAATTGGCTAGCGCGATCGGCTGTTAACCAAAAGGTCGGAGGTTCGAGCCCACCCGGTGGTGGTGCGGCGCTTTTTTTTCTTTGGGCTGATGACTTTAAAGATATGTTCTTATGGTGGTGAGAGTGGAGCAGGACTGTCTCCGTGGCGCAATTGGCTTGCGCGATCGGCTGTTAACCGAAACGTTGGAGGTTCGAGCCTACCCGGTGGTTGTGCGGCGCTTTTTTTTCTGTGGGCTGATAGCTTTGAAGATATGTTCTGATGGTGGTGAGAGTGGAGCAGGACTGTCTCCGTGGCGCAATTGGCTAGCGTGAGCGGCTGTTAACCGAAAAGTTGGAGGTTCGAGCCCACCCTGTGGTGGTGCGGCGCTTTTTTTTTCTTTGGGCTGATAGCTTTGAAGATATGTTCTGATGGTGGTGAGAGTGGAGCAGGACTGTCTCCGTGGCGCAATTGGCTAGCGCGATCGGCTGTTAACCGAAAAGTTGGAGGTTCGAGCCTACCCGGTGGTTGTGCGGCGCTTTTTTTTCTATGGGCTGATAGCTTTGAAGATATGTTCTTATGGTGGTGAGAGTGGAGCAGGACTGTCTCCGTGGCGCAATTGGCTAGCGCGATCGGCTGTTAACCGAAAAGTTGGAGGTTCGAGCCCACCCAGTGGTGGTGCGGCGCATTTTTTCTTTGGGCTGATAGCTTTGAAGATATCTTCTAATTGTGGTGAGAGTGGAACAGGACTGTCTCCGTGGCGCAATTGGCCAGCGCGATCGGCTGTTAACCGAGAAGTGGAGGTTCGAGCCCTCCCGGGAGTGGTGTGTTGCTTTTTTCTTTGCG
>NW_023612163.1:0-84440 GCF_013339725.1 Rhipicephalus microplus | reverse complement strand
CAAGATTTGCTGTCTTGGAGGCCCATCCGTCGCCGCCGCTCATCGCGTCCCTCATTTCTGAAAAACTAGAAAATATCACTTGTCGCCCAGAAGCCAGTGTGGCGATATCCGTCAACATGACTGCGCCCCTGTTCCTCGCTTCGTTTGTGATTAGCTCTCGACGCTTGTTATCCGCGCGTACTTCAAGGATTGCAAGGTATGGACTACACTTTTTTACATTCTCATGTCATGCGAAGAATGAGCGAGTGCCTGCATTTTGTCGTAAATTTATGTATCCAAGGTTTGTTTCGATGTCTTGATGGTAGCTTGTTGCTAGAATGCGAAATCATCGTGCGAAGTACGTCGTAGCCGTCGTAACAAAGGCTTCTGGGCGGCCTGTAGGTTACACCAATGATTGCGAAAAAATAATGTCGTGAAATGCTTTTGGGGATTCCTTATATCACAAAGAACGTAATAAACTTAACACGTTGTCATAGACCAACGTTTAAACTTCTATTCACAATTTATGAATTTGCACGCGATCGTTTTATTCAAGCAACAATGATACGTTGCCGCCGACATGCGGTTGCAGTCATCGCGACACGACAGTGCGACGGAGCAAGTTTGTCGCTGTCGACAGGAAATCGCGTGCATGTGGTTAGCGCTTGATGCCTGAAGTGGGTATGCTCCTGTCACTGGTCCCGTTAATTAGGGCGGCGATCACCGGGCTAATTCCAAGAGCCGAAGTATCGGCCTCCCGAACCGCACCACGAAAGTGTGGACAATTTAGAAGTGTTCCTTTGTGGCACGCCAGCGGACGCCGGCTGTGGCCCAAAGAACAAGTCAGAGCCGAGAGTTGATAAACAAAACCAAAATTATATTCTAAATAATGGCAGATCAAAATCAATACACAAGTATGCACACTCCACAATAGTTGCATACAATATGTCACCAATCAAACAACGTACTACACAGTACAATCAGCCACACTCGAAACAACGGACACAGACAACAATATGCACTACAGTGCAGTCGCATGCATTGAACAACCAAGACACTTAAAGACTAAAGAGATAGAAAACCTATTCAGTCCAAAGCTCTTGGAACAAAAGTCTGGATGATACTCTTCCGCGAATCACTCACTCAAAGTCCAGCGTTGTTGTCGTTCCGCTGCCCTCGAAGTTTCTCTTCCAGGAAACTTCACGTCTTCACTTGGCCGCTCTCCAAGCTTCAAACTTCTTCGCCGGAAACACGTCGGCTTCACACACGCAGCTGTTGCCACGCGTCTTCGCTCGATAGCGGTAGACACACGCTCTTGCCTGTAGCTCGAGCCTTCACCCTTCAGGTGGAAATCCTCTTCTTCTCCTGCTTTGTCAATACGGACAAAACCTTCGCTGACTGCACGGCGGAATCCCTACGCACTCTGGCGCTAACTTCCGTCTTCTCCTGACGTCCCATCTCCGCTGCTCGATTAAATACCTTCCGCGCGAGATTCCAGAAAGTTCTCATCATTTCGTCGGCGCGATACGCAGCGAAGGCTGGGGAGAGGGCGAGACGGTGCGAAGGCCGTCCGCGACGGATGACGCAACCCGGCATCACCACGCCCCTTTCCATCCAGAAAATTCCAGGGTTTGCTCGGCCGCCGATGCAAGGAGGTTCGTCGGCGAATCCACGCTTCCGATGGGAGAGGGGCGCGCGCCCGGGGAGTCTTTGAATGCTTGTTTTCTCTTTTTTTTTAATCGAACTCTCGGCGCTTCGTCGCGAGAATTTGGCGGCGCGCCCGTTTTTGAGCGCTAGTTTTGTGACACTGCCCCCCACTTTAAGAATATTATCTCATAATATTCAAAACCACACAAGCGAGCGCAAACAGTCCCCACACTCTCAGAGACGTTAACATAGTCCGTCGCTCATGACACGTCACATTCACAATAGATCACTCAATACAATTGTACATTACAATTCAATCTCACAACACATAGAATATAGACACAGGTACATGAATACAATACTCCATCACATACTTCAAGCAATACAAATGTACAAAGGTCTGTCTTTACCACAATTGTACCATACTATACATCACATCACCGTAACAGAAATTTTGATTCACTCGACATACAGTTGTAACACAGACAACATCCACATTAACTTAACATATAGCACTGCCAAACACATTTCGATTCGTCCTCAACACTTATTCTGTGCATTTCGAACGGCGCTTGCGCCCTTTCTTGCGGTGCTCGCTCGATCTCTTCTTGTGTTTCGACGTTCTTTTTCGGCGAGCCCTTTCCAACGACGGTATCTGAGGCAGCGTCTCAGCCATCGTTGTCACTTCCGACATTGTTAACGGGTCATGACGCTCAACCGATCCTGTCCGGTTATTCACCCGCTTGTTCATGTCCCGACATTTGGCCTGGCTGGCCGACTCCGTCACCTTTGCGCTGTCGGTCGGTTGAGGTCGTGCCGACGTAAGTCCAGCTGCCCAGCACGTGAACTCATTCAATACGATGATGTTCTCATTCACTGTCTCTTGCGCCCAGGCTTCACCTTGGGCTCGAGTGAAATCATTCACAGGATTGTTCTCCGCTGAATCTCGCGGTCCCTGTGTCAGCGGAAGCTCCATCTTCGGGTCTTCCTCCAAACATTCTGGATCATTCGGCCCTCGCGCCCCGTCGATGTTTCCGATGACGAGGTCGTACAGGGGGGTCGTCATGCATAGAGCGGTAACCTTCCCACTGAAGTACGGGGTTTCGACCTCAATTTCTGCTTCGGGAAGCATCCGGACCGTACTATCAATTAGGCAAACTGGTTTCGTTTTGGCTAGTAACTCACTTTCTCGTACCAAATTTCTCCGCACGATAACGGTGGAGCTACCGGTATCTCTTAACACCGTAACCTTCTTGCCCGCAACTTTTCCACGCAGCGTTGGCATTCCCTTCGTAACACCGGTTGGCTGTTCTGTCATTAGAGCTCCCACAATAGGAAGTTTCTCTCCATTTTTCAACTCTACGAATCCGTCGGTGACGGCATTATCATCGGATTTCGGTGTTTCTAGCACACAGGATACCTGGTGAGTTTGACTGGCTCCGTTACGACATCCGTCTGCTTTGTGCCCAGTCTGACCACACTTGAAACATTTTGCTACCGTAGGGCTCGTAAAGTTAGTACGACAGTTGTTCGCGCGATGACCCACTCGGTTACACAGAAAACATCGCGGAATACTCTCCGGTGCACGCTTCTTTTGTTCGGGTGCCGAATTTTTCGAATCTTCGGGACGGGCTCGTTTTTCCATGTTTTGACGCAATATTAATGAGATCTAACAGACAATAATGCCAAGGAATGTATAGGGGAAGTGTATAGGGGAAGGGGAAGCCCTTAGGTATACACTTCTTTCCCTTATTCATTAACGAGGGTCTCGTACTGGCAGACTTGGTGTCATTAGGTTGTATACGAGGGACTATTGGTCAGCTGCCCGCTCGTAATAAGTTCACGTGCTACGTGACGCCACACATGCGCATAAAAGGGTGTTTCACACTCGCCGCTTGGCTTACAGATGGCGCTGACTGACACTCCCACTTCTAAATTCACATATAAACCCCCAAAAGTGGGTGGAGGTAAGGCCGGTGTGATAGGTCAGTGGTTAGAGCATCGAACGTGTTACTCAAAGGTCGTAGGTTCGATTCCTGTTCACGGCTGGTTATTTTTTCACCCGCTTTTCTTTCTTCTTATTCACATTCCATTTGTTCTAATAACATACCCTATGCATTCCTTGGCATTATTGTCTGTTATATCTCATTAATATTGTGTCAAAACACGGAAAAGTGAGCCCTTAGGTATACACTTTTTTCCGTGTGTATATATATATATATATATATATATATATATATATATATATATATATATAAAGAACACAAGCGAGTACACGTACGAAAGAGCAATACTTTTCCCTGACGAAGGCCGTGCCACGGCTGAAACGTTGGCATAAAAGTATTGCTCTTTCGTACGTGTACTCGCTTGTGTTCTTTATACGTACCAGACCCCTTGAACTTCCTGCTGAATATATATATATATATATATATATATATATATATATATATATATATATATATATATATATATATATGCTATAAGAGGACGGAAAGCTTTCAGGCATGCGTTAGCCGCGATGAGACTTCAAATATGTGCACTGCACTCTTTGAAGTATCCCCTGCAGCCACGGGCACAAACATTGTTGACACTGTTGTCTTGAAGCAGCTTCGATCGGGACACACTGTATTTTGGAAAGGTGTTGTAGCTGTATAGTGTACTAGAATATGTATATTCTAGTACACTATAGTAGCTGTGAGCGAGCATTGAGTGGAAATCACACCCATGCATCACAATTACTGCGCACTTGTTTAACACGTAGGTGTTGTCTTAGTGACCACAACCGCTCACATACGTCAGTGACACTGCTTTAAAAGCCAGGTATTGGAGCATGTCACATGAATTGAGGTGTGCATAATGCTGATATTGCGACAGCCATCCAGGCCAATTGACATCTTAGGATGTTGTCGCATTGTCGAATGGAGAACTGGCACCAAAAGTGTATTTGTCTTCGGCTCCCTCTTCAAGTTGGACATTGAATTGTACTCTTCTGCTCCGTTCGAAAAGGCGACAAACACAATTGGGTTTCTGATCGTACATGTTTCGCGGATTACTTCTGACATTTTATAAGCGGCGACCGTCTCCACATGCCCGTTTCAGATGCGAAGCAGCTTAGGGTTGAGCTCAGTGCGGTGTGCCGCGTGACCACCCTTATGGCACATGCGCGTCCGCTCTCCCTCTCTCTCTTCTCCTACGCTCCAGTCTTTCTGGCTTCGCAACGCCGATGAAGGTGCCGTCTGCTGGCGAGTTTCATAATTAAAACCGACTGATCACGCTGCACAATTATTCACTGACCGCACCGTATCTATACGCACTGGATATTGACCTCCAAGATAATGCCAGTGCGGGAGGTTTCTCCTATGCGCTGTTGAACAATAAAAATTCGCAGCGTGCGCGTTATCTAAAAGCAGACTGCGGGTCTCTGTGTTCATTCGGAGTCCTCTGTCTCTCATTGCCCATTCGCAAAAATTAGCATGTTCCAGTCGTAAACACTGGTTCATGACTGCATGCTTTTCGCCTCTTCAGGTTTGTTTCTTGCGCAACGCAATGCTGAGGGCAACGTCAATGTTGCCGCCAATGTAAGCGCTAGCCCCACTGCTTCGCATCTTCACATTGTGCCCTTTAGCGGGTCATGGTGTAATGATTTTTTCTTGTGTGGCGTGACACTTTTTGCACAAGGTTAACTGTTCCTTCCTTAAAAGAAATAGCAACACTGCCATAATCCTTCGCATATGTCCTTGCTAGATCAACTTCTTCGTGACTATTTGAGAAATCGATGACTTCGTTGAACCCTCTTAAGTCGATGTACTGCTCAGGAAATTTCTTTTTGGCAATACCACTGGTATCTCGCTCCGAAACCCGTTGTGACAAGTAAGAGAAACACTCCTCTATAGACATCTCTTCGCAGGACGCACATATGACTGCTCGCGTAATGTCCAACTTGCTCCTCAACGGATGATTGTTCTTGGATAGTCGAATGGTGATTAACGCTCTGTTATCCGACACGCAACGCACTCCGCTGTTATTTGGCATTACTTTTCACAATAGGTTGGATCCAGTCAGAATACTTACTGCGAATTCACACGTGGCACTGGGGAAAATAACTGCATCCGCCAATGGTTTACCTTCTGCAACCATGACTTCGTAAACTAATTTATCTTTGCAAGTTCAGTGATGTCGCCGCAGATGAAAGAAATGATGACAGCTTCTGTTCGTACTAATTACGACTGTAATTACAGTGATTAGAACAGTTAGCCTATTAACCACCGGAAAGAGCCGGTCAGGTCAAATGAGCGAATTAAAGTTCTTCCAACGAATCGTCTATAGCCACTTAGAAATTTCCGAATTGCAGCCACTGTAATCGCTGCGGAGCGATGAAATCTGGCTGGTTTAGCTGGTGAAACTTAAACCGGCGCACCAAACAGGTTATTTGCAATTCACTCCAAAAACACCGTCGAAGATAAGTTAATAGTTTTAAACTATGTAAAAAGGTAATTCTTTAATTCATTTGATTACTGCCTTAAAGAATGTTTGTGCAAATCTGAAGATTTCTTCTGCGAAAATTAAGGGAACGCTGCAGGTAGCATGCGGATGCCCCCTTTCTGTAACCTCATTTCTGTAACCCGGTATATGAGACTCGGCCTAACACGAGCCCGAAACTCATGGACCTGAGAGCGGCCCAGGCCCGATCTAACAATGCCTTACCTGGCCCGGCCCGGGTCCGTACAGTGCTCTAACCTGCCTGTCGTATCAATCGCTTCACACGTACGGTGGCATCAGATGGAGTTTGGTGATGGTGGTCAAATGGGTGGATGTGTGAGAAACTTTGTTTGTCCTGAGATGCCCGACTCAACGCTCAGCAGGCCAGATAAAAAAAAAATTCATACGACGTATATGGTGCATAAGACGTTCGTTTTATTTCCAGCAAACCGCGATTTGAATTCGACTGTTTGGCCCTGGTTTCAACTGGTGGTTATCTTCACATTTGAATAAATATAGCAGACACGCGCCATTCACTTTAGAAACCGTCCAGACATATATACGAACAGTAGAGCGAGAGCTGAACATACTCTGCTTGCCTGACCACTTGGATGCAACGCGGCCTCCTTTCTTATTGATATGATTAAAAGGAAAAAACGTAGACGGATACGTCCTCCCTTTTTCTACACATTGTTGCATTCGAATACACAGTAGTACCGCCAGCGCCCTTTGGTTTTGTTACGGTGATGCGCACCTGCACCGCCTCTAGCAGCCGCCACTCTCGTCTGCGGGAGCGGCTGAGAAGTGCGCGCTTTGACCGCCAGGGTGGCTGGGGAAACTCCAGCGCTGCTACAACGTTAGTAGACTGGTCTAGTAGCGTTGGTTACCTACTGGGCGCGAGGCCCACCACTGGAGACGTGAGCGCTGCAATCGATGTGACGTGCATGGTTGGATCACGTGATCTCACCTCGCTCTGCATGGCGAAGGAAAGCTGGTGGTTGAATTCGTTGTTTTTAGCCGCGACTTTGCGGTGTATTCATTTTTGAACAGCGTTGTATTGTTCTGACGTATGGTGCGTGGACTTCTGCAGACTACACAATGCGAAATGTCGCAGGAAAAGTTACCGGTGGCGTGTCACAGTTCGCTGCGTATGCGATGCCACTGTTACAGCTGCTGGCAGTGTCACTGTTACCTCTCTCTTTCTTTGTTGTGCTTGTTATTTCAAGCCCACGGGGTTGAAATGAGCACAGACCATGAATGTTCACATAAAGGCAGTTCGTTTCAGTTTCCGCATGGGAGCCTCATGCACAACGAAAAATGAATGTGATTGATTGATATGTGGGGTTTAACGTCCCAAAACCACCATACGATTATGAGAGACGCCGTAGTGGAGGGCTCCGGAAATTTAGACCACCTGGGGTTCTTTGACGTGCACCCAGATTCGAACACACGGGCCTACAACATTTCCACCTCCATCAGAAATGCAGCCGCCGCAGCCGGGATTTGATAGCGCGACCTGTGGGTCGGCAGCCGAGCACCTTAGCCACTAAACCACCGCGGCGGGGCAAAGAAAAAAAGAGGAATGTGCAAACGGTCCAACTGTGTATATTTTAAAATAGGACGTAGAAGCGTATATGTACGGGAAGTTGCCGTTATTACATTAAAAAATGTGCGCCCTTGTCTGAATTAACAGAGAGTCAAGATAGCCCGCAAGTCCAATTCTTTTCTTTTTATTTTTGCTATTTTCACCCTATTTCTGTCTATTTAGTGACCAGTTGTTTCGGCATGTTCAACCAGCGCGTTCGACGAAACCTTCTTTTTTCCATCATACATGTGGCGGTCCAGTCTTCGCTAAAACTTTCTTATCTCGCAAAGGTAACCTTTACCGCAGTCTGCGACACCACCATCCTCCTCCTCGGTCGTCTGTCCCCGTGTGTGTACCCGACCACATGGGTTTCCATCCGCCAATGGTGGCGTAGCCAGGGGCTAAAACACTAAGCCTGTGCCCGCACCCCCCCCCCCCCCCAAAAAAAAAATTCAGTGGTATCTGCGCACAGAGTAATGACACCATCCGAAAGAAATTTCTGCCAACGCCCCTGCAATCCGTGACTTCAGCTTACAGGTTACGTATGTAGAATGGGTCATAGCCACTGTCACTTCCTCTCAATGTTGTTTTGATCTGCTGGCGGAAAGGTGGTCAGCTTCGGAAACTGATTCATCTTCTAAGAGCTGTCGTGAAATATTACACAGGTTTGAATGAACCTTTAATGAGAAAAAAAAACGGACATTGACAATTTTACTGAAGCATGAAACTGCCATTTAGATCATGGTATACGCAAGACCTTGCAGCATGCACATTCGAGGGCAGAAAATGATACGGCTGACTGATCGAATTTTTCATCATAATTTATCTCTTTATAGAAGCTCAGTAACTGAACCAATCATTCAAAATCTTCACCCATGTTTGGCTCGATGACGATCAAATGTGCAACGTGTGACCACCATAAAAATTTTGCGCAATAAATAATAGGATCGTGTGACAGAAAAAAATTACAACCCTGAATGAGCCACGTGCGTGCGCGATTCTCATATTTGCCCGCAGTGATAACAGAAAGGTTGCACGTGCATGCGGCTGTAATAATAGACACTTTTAATTGGGCGTACGTAACTAACCCACAGACGCAGCACTGCCACGGGAGAGAAATGCGCATGCTGCAGTACGTAACGCATAGATTCGAGGAGAGATGCGCGCGTACCGCCCCCCCCCCCCCGCCAAAAAAAAAAAAAAAGAAACGCGTCGTGCGTAAACGTGACGAGGCGAAGCGTACGTCATAGAGTTTCTTACAATACTTGCTAGAGGGAACTCTGGCGCTAGTGTCTATGGGAGCTGCAACGCACGACGCTTCAGCGAGCATGGGAAATGATGGGTTAGTACACATATTTGACTAATATTTGTACTTCTGGCCTGCTTTTGGCTCCGTGCGTGTTCGTGTGGCTTGCAGCTGTTTCTTACGAAACAAGTATTAGCAAATGTTCAGTTTTTGCGCTCCACCATTTCATTTCTTTAGACTTACTTTCCAAATTGGCTCACGAAGTTCAAAAGGTTCTCTTTCTTGCAAACGAACCGAAACAGTGCGTAACACTTTATTAGTCGAAGGGGTGAGGGGTAAGGGAGGCTAAGCCACGAAGGCTGCCAGGCTGTGTTTCTCGATGACTTCTTCCGCTCGTTTCAGGACCCGTGTCTGGATGTCTATGTCGTTGCTGGAGAGAAGGGCCTCCCATTGTCCCTCGGTGGGGGGTGAGCAAAGGAGGTCGGCGGGCGGGGGATCCTCCGGGCAGCCCCAGAGGATGTGGTTCAACGAGGCAACGTTGCCGCACAGGCAGCAGCGTGGATCGATGGCACCTGGGTGCATGTATGAAAACACGAGGGGGCACGGGAAGGTGCGGGTCTGTAGGCGACGCCAGGCGATCTCGGACCGCTTGGGAAGGCTGCTGTGAGGATGTGAATAGAAATATCGCTCGAGGCGATAGTGCTGAGTGATGTCGTGGTAGGTGACCAGGGGCTCCGGCACCAGGGCGTCCGACTCTGAGTGGCCCACCGCTCGGTCGACGAATCCTCGAGCGCGTTGGTGAGCTGTCTCGTTGCCGGGGTGACCCGAGTGGGCGGGGACCCAGATCAGTTCTATGCGGCACTGCTCATCTTGCTGCAGTAGGGGCCGAAGTAGCCGTAGGGTGGTAGGCGAGACGAGACCTCGCGCGAAATTCGAGATGGCTTGTTTCGAGTCGCTGATTATGACGCTTGCGTCAGCCGAGGTCGCGGCCAAAGCAATGGCCACTTCCTCCGCCTCGACGGCGTAAGGCGTTCTGACGGTGCCAGCCGTGATGGTCGGCCCCAAAGGAGCTGAGGAGGGCGACACGGAAACGACTACGAAGGCGTCCCTGCGTGCATTGTATCGGGCCGCATCTACGTAGGCGACGGCCGGGTGGTCGGCGTACTTTGCGTGAAGCATGGCGGCACGGGCTTGGCGGCGAGCGTCGTGGTGGCCCGCCAGCATATTCTTAGGTAGCGGCTTGATGTAGAACGCCGCTCGAATAGCATGGGGTAATGAGACCAGATCCGGAGGGTGGGAGGAGGTGTCGTGGCCGATGGAGGAAAGGATGTGGCGACCGGTCGGCGAACGGTAAAGGCGTTGCACTTGAGCGGAGCGGTGAGCCTCAATCACTCGTCGAGCGTGTTGTGTACACCCAAACGGAGAAGACGATCGGTGGACGTGTTGGGGGGAAGGCCGAGGGCAGTCTTGTATGCCCGGCGGATGAGGACGTCAATTTTATCGCGTTCCGATTTTAGGAGACGTGTATAAGGAAGGCCGTACGTGAGGCGGGAAACGACGAAAGCGTCGACAAGGCGAAGTAGATCGTGTTCTCGCATGCCCTCACGCCGCGCACGGACACGGGCGAGCATACGTGCGGTCTGCTGCACCGAGAGCGAGAGCTTGTCTATGGTGTGTGTATTATGGCGGTTGGACTGTAGGATCAGCCCGAGCACGCGGAGATGCGAAACGACGGGGACAGGAGTAGAGTTGGCATGAACCGTGATGGTGGGGTGGGGAGTTTTGTAGCGACGCCGGTCGGGAGGCCGCATGAGAAGAAGGGCCGATTTGGCCGCTGAGCAAGTAAGACCGGCCGCGTGCACGTGGGACGTGACGACGTCGGTTGCGCGTTGCAACGTCTGCTCGATATGGCCGTCAGAGCCCGACGTGACCCAGAGAGCAATATCGTCCGCGTACAGGGTGTGTTTAAGACCGGGGATACGGTCCAGCTTGCCAGGAAGCGAGCGGAGGACAAGATTGAATAGAAAAGGCGACAAGACGGCGCCCTGAGGGGTGCCACGAGGGCCAAGCTCGTACGTGGGAGACGGGAGGTCCCCTATGATGATTTCGGCCGTGCGGGCGGTGAGGAACGCGCGAATGTAGTTGTAGGTGCGGGTGCCGGGATTGAGGGCTGCGAGTTCGGCAAGGATAGCCGAATGGGAGACGTGGTCGAACGCCTTGTGAAGGTCCAGGCTAAGGAGAGCCTTTGTGTCTGAAAATGTGGGTGGGTCGAGGAGATCATGGTGGAGTTGTAAGAGGACATCTTGCGTGGATAGGTGGGGGCGGAAACCAAGCATGGTGTGGGGAAGGAGATGGTGTGCGTCCGTGTACGTTTGCAAGCGAGCGAGAACGACATGTTCTAGAAGCTTGCCGACGCACGAGGTGAGTGAAATGGGCCTGAGATTCTCGATTGTGAGTTTCTTGCCCGGCTTGGGGATGAAAGCCACGCGAGCGTGTTTCCATGATTGGGGGAGGTTGCCGGAGCGCCAGCACTCGTTGAGGAACGAAGTGAGGGTAGCAGCCGAAGGGGCGTCGAGGTTTCGGAGGAGCTTGTTGGGGATGCGATCTGGGCCGGGGGCGGAAGTGGTGCGGAGCTTCTGTAATGCCGCGTAGACCTCCGCTTCCGTGATATCGGCGTCCAGTACTGGGTTGGGGGCCCCAGAGTAGGACGCGAGAGGGGGAGGAGGTGTGCCAGGAGGCAGAAGCTGAAGGTATTTGGCGGACAGGTCTGCCATCAGCGACGGAGTGTCGCCGGGGTAAGCCCGGACCACTCGTTGTAACTGCTGCCGAGCGACCAACTTGGCAGAAGCAGGGTCGAGGAGGTGGCGGAGGAGATGCCAGGACTGTTTGCAGCCCAACTGACCAGAGAGACCCGAGCAGAGCTGCTCCCACTGTTGGCGGGCGAGCGCGGTGGTGTGTTGCTCGATCGTACGATCGAGGTGCGCAATGCGGCGGCGTAAGCGACGGTTGTGACGTTGCTTCTGCCAACGGTTGCAAAGGCCGGTGCGGGCGGCCCACAGGTGGGCAAGACGGGCGTCAGTTGCCGGATAGTCCTTCGTGGTGGGGATCGAGGCGGTGACTGCGTCGAGGTCCTCTAGCAGCTGGTCGGTCCACGTCGAGAGGTCCTCGATGTTGGAAGTGGCGGAGTGCAACCGGCGTTCTCGGAAAGCGTCCCAGTCTGTATAGCGGGCCGTGTGTGGGCGCGGCTTGCTGGGGGAGGTGAGAACTTGAATGGTGAGGACATAGTGGTCACTGCCGAGGGACTGATGCGTGTTATACCAGCGCGCGTCGGGCACGCTGCGGCAGAAGCTGAGGTCCGGGGTGGTATCGCGGCACACACTGTTGCCGATGCGCGTTGGTTGCGTGGGGTCGGTGAGCAGGGAAAGGTTGAGATCGTGAGCGAGCTGCCACAGCCTCCTTCCGGGGCCATCTGCCTTCGAGTAACCCCAGTCCGGATGCTTGACGTTGAAGTCGCCGAGATTAAGAAGGGGTGATTTGGCTGCTTTCGCTGCAGCGGCACGGAGCAAGGCTAGGAGAGACGCGTCTTCAGTGGAGCGAGGGGGGTTGTACACGTTGAGAATAAACAGAGAGGGCTGTTCACGTTGCTGAGGTAGTGTCTCGAGAAAGACGTGATGGACTGCAGGGAAGGGTAGATCGTGTCGATTGACAGCGAGCGTCCGCCGGGTGAGGACGGCCGTCACGGGATGGGCAGAGGATGGTGAGTTACTTGGTTGTAGGCGACGTAACCGAGAGGGAGACGTCGGCGTGAGTTTCCTGTAGTACGATGATGTCAGGCGCGTCCGAGGGGTCTAGTTGTTGTAGGTGGAGAAGGAGGTGGTTACGCTTGGGACGAAAACCACGGCAGTTCCACTGCCAAATGGTGACGATGGATCGGTCAGCCATTTTTAACAGCGGAAGATGTTGCCTCGACCGGTGTTTGCGAGGTTCGGGCGGCGCCGGAGGAGGTGGTGGTGCGGGCATGGAGGGGTAGCTTTGCTCGGATGCTTCCAAGCATGGCAGTTTGTAGGCTATCAACTGTTGACTGTAGAGATTGGAAGGACGTGGCGGGGGGGTAGGCGGCGAAGTCTGTGCGCAGGGAATTTAGAGCTTCGTGCTGTGCAGTGAGAAGCTGGTGGACGGAGTTGAAGCGGCTATCCAACCGCTCTTCAAGATCCACCAAGGCCGTCTTGATGGATACCTGGACCTCTTCAGAAAAGTGAAGAGATTCAAGGGGAGTGTTGGGTCGACGGCGCTTGCCAGTGCATCCTTCGGGAGTCTGAACGTCCATGTCGGAGGAGGAGCAAATGGTAGAGGGCAGAGAGGATTTCACTGTGATGGCTGATTCCAGCTTCTCTTCAAGAGCTTGCAGTTTCGCTTGGAGGGAATCAATTTGGGTCTTCTGAGCTGCAATTTGAGCGCTTTGTGCAGTGACCTGCTGTCGGAGGGAGGCGTTTTCTTGCTGCAGTGCAACAACCTGCGGCTCCGAGGGCAAGCCGGGGGCGCCGCGGGGCCATGTCGAATTCATGGGCTGTGATGTGGGTTTAGGCACCGCTGGTACGGGGGGCGGAGAGGCAGTAACCGACTTGGGCGGTGGAGCTGGTGAGGGACCACTTGCTGCTTGCTGGGAAGAGCGCACTACCGCTGCGGGCGGAACAGGCTGTTGTGGCGGGGGGTGTGTGTCAGGTGCCGGGGCCTTCTGGCGTTGAGGGCGCTGCACGTAGCGGTGTTTACAGTTGGAACTGTACGTGGAGTGATTCCCATTGCAGACGATGCAGCGGGGTTGCAAGTGGGTGGCGATCCTTCGGGCGGTGTGGGGTGAGCAGCGCCGCACCGATGGCACCGCTCCTGCCGCGGCTTGGGGCACACGTCGGTCCGGTGGCCGGTCGAGCGGCAATTGTAGCAGGCTTCCACCTTGTTGCGGAACGGAAGGAGGCGAAGCTGGACACCGTGGTAGAAGATCCACCGCGGTAGTTTCGGCTCCATGAGGGTGACCAAGATGTGAGGGGCCTTGCCCATGCGGCGGCCGCCCACAACAGAGAGGGTAGGATTGCTTGCCTGAAGGTCTTCAAGGATGGCTTGGTCCGTGAAGTCGTCGAAGGCGTGGTACAGTATGCCCCTGAGGGCATCGTCTGGCGGTGGGGCGTAAAGGTGGACGGTGAAAGTGTTGCCGGAAACCGTGAGGGAGGTGATGCGGAGGTATGCTTGTGCACGAGCCGAGTCCGCGACGCTGAGCGTAAAAGTGTTGTTGACGGGGTGGATCCGCACCGTGTCGCGAGATGCGGGCGGGAGGTCTTGCAGGAACGCTGCTTGCAGCAAGGCGGTGTACAAGTGCCAAGGCTGTAGCTTGGTGAGTTCTACGGGGCTTTTTGGGCGGCCGACGATGTGAATCGTGTCCGCCGGGAGACGAGGGAGCGGAGCGCGGCGGCGGTGCTGCGGAGGCGATGTATTTACCCGCTTCGACGAGGGCAGAGAAGCCGGCGTGGTGGTGGGCTTAGTTGCGGCGGTGGGCAAGGCGCAAGGCTGCGCGGCGTTGCTCTTGGGCGCGGAGGCCTGGCGACTGCCAGGATTCGTCCGAGAGTTCCTCGGGGGACACGTCCTGTCCTTCGACAATATACTCCATAGCGGTGGACAGCTAGGAGATGGGCGACGAGGCAGCGGCGGGCGGCCGGGCGGTCGCTCCGTCTGTCAGCTGATGTGCAGGCGGCCGCACTCGAGCTAGGCCTAAGAGGCCTAGGTCGGTGCACGGCGTGGTCGAAGGCTTTCGAAAGCTCTCCCGGGCCACCCCGGGCGAGTTTCGCAATAAGTGGGTGTCGAAGAAATCCAGACAATGTGCTCCAGCCACCCGTGAAGAAATTATCCGGATAGGGTCGAAAGGACCGACGCGAGGGCCGAAAATTGGCGGAGCCGAAGTGAGGTGCGACTGCTCTCGACGGTGATCCGCCCCCCCTCTCTGTACTACCCATCATTCCCATGGTCGCTGAACGATCGCAGCTCCAGAGTGCCCTCTAGTTAATTTTAGGAAACTCTATGACGTACGTGGCGTGACGTTCTCGCGATATCTCGACTGATATAGAAACCAGATAGCGAAACAGCAGCGACGGCGTCGAACGCAGAGAGCAACAAAGCCGGCCCGAACCGAGTATATTTTACTTTGAGGGACGATGTTGCGCTGCTACCGCACGAGGGTGCTAAAAAGCACCCAAAAGCTCTTTTTCTTCCAAGAACATACGTCTAGTTGAACCAAACGTATCTCGCTATGGTCAATACGGTGAACTAAAAGTGTCGTTGAGCGCTTTGCATGCAGTGTTCGCAACGTATCGTGCCACGTACGTGGGCTCGTTACGTACGCCCAACTAAAAGTGTCTCGTAGGCACTTTTAGTTGGGCGTACAAGACGCAACGCTTACTACGTGACGTTCTCGTGAGACCTCGAAGAAATCAGAACGAGAGTATATGGTGGTAGCAGTTGCGTTCGACGCAGACAGCAACAGTGGACCTGATGCAAGGCATGCGTATTTCACAATAAAAGGCGATGTTTTCATGCCAGACAAGGTAAACTTTAGTGGCGCGTCCTGGTATCCTGATGATTCAGAAGAAATTACCTGACTTCTAACGAAAATCCTCGAGAACCGCCTTTGATAGAATGTGTGCCGGAACACGTCGCTTTCTGCCAGGTCTCTCGGCGAATAAACCCGTAAATAAAACGGCACCTTGGTACGTACTTTTATTCATGGTGCAACATAACACACCTTGGATGTTATGCGAGCTTTCACTCCTTAAATGAGCCGGTGGTACATCATAAGGTCATGAATACCTGGAACACGACCACTTGCTGCACGGTACTCTAAGTCTCATTCGCAGCAGTGCTGGATAGAACGCTGCATGGGGTCGATCCAGTGCGGCCATGCCCGAGCAGACGCCATTCTTACATAGCGCACCGAAGTTCAAAACAGCAAAGGTGAACGTGCGCAATTAGTGCACCCAGGAACGATGATAAAAATCTACACAGCGAACACCACAGCCTGACTTGTACGCTGGTGGCCTTTCACCTGGTAGTCAGGATGTGTTTCGTGCACATCACAGAGGCCACGTTATTACTGGGACCACGGTAGTCGGACCTAGCATACTTATAACGTCGGCGGCGCATATATGCATTACAAACCCTTGCATCTCGCATGCCATATATCTATTAGAGCGAAACGCATCAAGGTACATAAATTAAAAGTGTTGTCACACGCTTCACTTGCCGCGTAAACAACCTAGTTTTCACAGCATACGCAGCTTCTTCGTACACCCAACTAAAAGTGTCTAATGTTGTGTTGCTTCCCACAAATCGCAGAATCCACTGGCGCTGTGCTTCGTAGGGCTATGCGTGATAAACAAAGATGTAATTTGCGCATGCTTGTCATGTCAACGGCGGCCCCTTTTTAGATGCAAACCTAGAATGAATGAAATAGCGTGGTTGGACGCATTTCTTGCAGCAAGTATAAGTTTTTTTTACCATTACTACCTATTTGATACTTCAATTCGACACGGAATGAGTTGCCACCTTTTACAAAGGCGGCGCGCTCGGCCTTCGTGGTTTTCATTCAGGTGGCCATAGCAGACAGCGCTGGCAGTCAGTCATGAGCGTAAAACTTTTGCAGAGGAGTTATTTAGCTCTTCGTACAGTCAGGGAAGAAGATGCAGCAGTATTTTACTGATTTTGTTGAGTGAAGTGCAACAAAAAATAGTAAAAAGAGAAGACACGAAAGTAGCTGCGGACTGCGCGCGAGAGGGTGGCGGAGCGACCCAACCACGTACGTCACAGGAACGCCTCCGCACGGTGGCGCCACGGTATGTCCTCGCACCCATATACATGCATTCAAACGGGTCAGCATAAGTCAGCGCCGTCGGTTGCCACTGTGGCGAGCGTGGAACACTTTTTTCCCTATTGGCGTCACGTAGCACTAACTTGACGCCAACACAGTGACAGTTACGCATTTATTGCCAGAGGCAAGCCGCCCGTCCCCCGTACCACTTCATGCGTCTTTCGCAGACGGAGATGACCGGAGTGTTTTCTATGCTTGAGCAACAACCGTAGACAGCCTCAGCACACATTGACTCACACTGAACAGACGACGTAGGGGGCGATGCTATCACCCTAGCTTGAACTTCAGTACCTTACAGCGACGGTCGAAAAGGCACCTTGCGGTTAGAAGTAATTGATATCACCATAAACAGTGTGTAATGCATTTCTCTCACAAAAAATTAGGTCTCAATAGTTTTGAGAAATCTCTTACTTTCCGATTGCTTCATCTTTTACCGCATAGTTTGGCCCTATAGTGGTTAAAGTACTCGCCTGCTGACCGGCAGGTCGCGGGATCGAATCCCAGCTGTGGAGGTTGCATTGTCGATGGAGGTGGAAATGCTGTAGGCCCGTGTGCTCAGATTTGGGTGTACGTTAAAGAACCCCAGGTGGTCGAAATTTTCCGGTGCCCTCCACTACGGCGTCTCTCTCAATAATATGGTGGTTTTGGGACGTTAAACCCTACACAACAATCATTAAAGCAACTGTATAATTTGTAACAAGATTAGGTACGAGCAGGTTTTAAACGCGACAGGCTTCGATATTTATACGCTCATATCAAAATTCGCTGCGAAGGCACATAAAACAATGTTAGCAGAAATGATCATGTGCTGATTTTTAACGTTTTGATGAATTTTAGTGAAATCGGTGCACTCTCTGTTACGAAAATGAGCCTTTGGTAATAATAATTATATTCTCGCATTTTGATAATCAATTGAGAGTTTTGACCACAGTGATTTTGGGTGCATCTTTGCAGAACGTCAGCAGCTAAGAAAGTTTAGAGTTTGTCCGCTTCAATGAAATCGGTTTTGGGTACATACTTGATAAAATAGAAGTAAATCTATAATATAGCCATCAGTTTCAAGTTTTGGAAGTTTCGCCACATTTCGGCGAAATTTGCTCACAGGTCATTTTTAAGAAAAAATGCATCATAAAGTTCATTTTAGGAGAAGTTCATCCTGCCAATACGGCAAGCCTATATATAAATGTTGAACATTTTATTAGCATACTTTGCTCTTTGAACTTTCTGAACAATTTTGATAAAATTGACTTTGGCTCAGTTTTTACAGTAGTGCGAAGCCTGAAGTGCGGAGCTGGGCAGCCGCTCCTTTGTTTTTCTTCGTTTTTTTCCCTCTTTTCTATTCTCTTGTAGAATGGAATGGAATGAAAAAACTTTATTTCAGTCCTGCAGGACGTGCTTAGCGCGTAGCGGGCGTCTCCCACGTAGGGACCGACAGGGAGTAACTGGCGGCCGCTTCGTGGGCCTGCTGGACGGCCCATTGCTGGTTGGCCAGAAGTGAGCTCCTGAGGGACCTCTCCCACTTGCTGGAGGTAGAGTCGGGAGGAGTTGTTCTACACTCCCATAGCATGTGTGCGAGTGTCGCTGTGTGTCCACATGATGGGCATGTGTCGCTGGGGTATGCATCAGGATAATAAACGTGAAGCGTGGCAAGGTTTGGGTACGTGTGTGTCAGTAATAGGCGTAGCGTTAATGCCTGCTGTCTGTTAAGTTTCGAATGTGGGAGTGGAAAAATGCGGCGTACCAGGTAAAAATGCCTTGTTATGACATTATACGTAATGGGTGCATCCCTAGTGGTCTCTAACTCAGCAAGATGGGGTTGCCCTGTGGCGGTGCGGTCGGTAAGTGCGCGCGCTGCATCATGGGCGATCTCGTTGAGGTTAGATAGGGCACCCGGCACCTGGCCATTTTGTAATTCTGTCTCTATATAATTTTCCGTTGTTTTTTCTTTCTCCTTTTCTCCCTTGCTTCCTTTTTAATTGTTTCTGTTGTGATGATTGTCACGTTCCCCTTACCAAAGTAGCGATGTTTGCACTTAATATCATTATCAAGCCACAAAGAAAAAAAAAGCTGACTTCTCATGGGTGCAAGCGTATTCTCCACCTACTATAGTTGCCTATGCTATATGTGGTTCTGCTTGTGCTAATATTATCATCAAGGTACTCAAGCAACAAGAGGAAAATGCATTCATATATGAAAGAGAACGAAAATAAAGGAAGACTTATCTGGCTTCAGCACCCACTCACGTGTTACAGCTGGCCCTGCTAAATGTGGTTTTGCCTGCGTTACGCCAAGTGGTGATAGCATACAATCGCCGCATACAGCAGCAAGCGACAGCCCGGCCCCTATAGCGTGCTCTGCATTCAAAAGGCAAGCCTATACACTAGCCCTTGAAATCGAGAACTTTTAAATTCCTATATCTTAAGTTGCTGTTTGATACAGTAGATTGCAGACGAATTTTCAAAAGCGTCGTCTGCTGTTCATATAATTTATAGTGGAGCATGGTTGACAAACCAGCTGGGCTAAAAAGGTTACCTACCGGGCAGCTAGACAAACGGCTTTCAGAATGCCAACAAAATGGCCTCCCGCTAGCCACTTTTCCAAATAAGATACTGTCGTTACACACCATCATTAGTCCCATCACTTGACAGGAAATTCAACGCAGAAATTTGAGATCGTTGTTGGCAACTGAACGCTGACATTTTTACAAAAAACACTCAAAGACGGATAGGACAGGTGTAGCACCCGTCCTGTCCACACTGTTTCTGGGAGTGTTTCTTTGTGCTTGATAAAATGTCCACGACCGACCTGACGTAATAAGATAACCACCTATCCTGCATGACCGCCTTCATTGTCAGGGCCTTGAACAGACTATTACCAAAAAATATGTGCAATGTGTTCGATATATAAAATATGAGGGTAGCATATGATGTGAATGGCCTACATACATCTTTTCCGTATTAAAAACTGCCCTATATTTGGTAATTAGGAACCAATTTTGAAACCTTCTGCTTTTAGCAATACACTATACAGCTATACAACAACGGTCATGGGAGAATCGACTTGCCAATCTGACCCCGGGATGACAGTTGATGGGTCCGATGAGCCGCAGTGGCCATCAGGGCCCAGAAAAGGAGCCGCGGCCATGGTTATCCACCTTGTTTCATTGTAGTTAATTTTCTCGTAATGAAGCAATGAAGATTTTTTAGCAGAGGCAAAGTATTTCTGCCTTGGCGGTTCGGCAGATGGAAACTTTCTATTATAGAGATGTAGCACCTCCTTCGGGGAGGCACTACCCTGCATAAGAGTACTACGAAATACATCGTGACCTCCTAAATGCATTTTTAGGCCATCATGCACATTTACAACGTAGAGGCGAGTATGGTGGCACCCAGGAAGCTCTCGATGAAAAGGTGCAATCCAGAAGCATATCTGTCATGCATATATTTTCAACGTCAAACCTTTTGCAGCTCTCTGCATATTCTCATCGTGAGTCTCAAAAATGGGCCACACTTCTGTACTATACTGCCTAACGAATAAATTACCTTTACATGTCGTATATATGTTCTCCGTCAAGATTTGTCACAGCATTTCTTGCAAGCACGCAAAGCTCATGCTATAGTCAAGGGGTCTGAAATTATCCTCAGCCAAAGGGCGACAGTTGCACAATTTAATCCCGCTATGGCTGGGGCAGTGAAAAATATAAAATATCCAAGGAGTGAATGATGAAGAGTGGGGCGAAGTGTCCGTCAGCCCGTCCACAGTTCCATCCGTACGTTCGTTCTTGCTTCCGTCCGTCCGTGCGACCATCCGAGCGTCAATCCATGCGCCCGCCCATGAGTCCGTCCGTTCGTGCGTCTATCTGTCCGTACTTCCGCGCGTCCACCATCCGTCCGTCCGTCTGCTAGTCTGTTTGTCCATGCGTCCTTCTGTGCGTTCATATAGTGAACATTCCAAGTACCGCCATCTCCCATATCGCAACCCCTGTGGCAATACCTGCTCTAGGCCCCGCCGCGGTGGTCTATAGTGGCTAAGGTACTCGGCTGCTGACCCGCAGGTTGCGGGATTGAATCCCGGCTGCGGCGGCTGCATTTTCGATGGAGGCGGAAATGCTGTAGGCCCGTGCGCTCAGATTTGGGTGCATGTTAGAGAACCCTAGGTGGTCGAAATTTCCGGAGCCCTCCGCTACGGCGTCTCTCATAATCACATGGTGGTTTTGGGACGTTAAGCTCCAAATATCAATCATCAATCAATCATACCCGCTCTAGAGCGGTTATGTGCCACCGGTGACTACATACATACATACATACATACATACATACATACATACATACATACATACATACATACATACATACATACATACATACATACATACATACATACATACATACATACATACATACATACATACATACAGAGGAGCGACTGACCCACGCCATAAGGAGCTTCACCCCTAAAATGGAGGTTGGTCATAGTCACGAATAGGGTCATTTCTGGAGATCACGTTCCGGGATTTAAGCAACATATAGATACTGATCTTCATAACCACTGAAATCGGGACGCCGATTCTGAAATTTTTTGTAAGGTTATGGTCACACACTTCGGGTGAGGCCCCGCCGATCCAACATCAACGTGCGGCAGACTCGCCGGCTTCCACTTTACGTTTCGGCCTGCTACGCCTGAAAGGCCTCAAAGTGGCACATTTCAAATTTATTATCAGGTCGGTCGACCCGTGCGGAGTTGCACGTGTGGTGATGTGTGGGCCTGACCGACGCACTCATATAGTATACACGGAGATTTGATTACCCACAAACAAGCATTTAATTAAAACAAGGGCAAAGGCAGGAGATAACAAAAATAACAGAGGAGGAAAACTGATACGCGCGACGGAAAGAACAGCTATATAACAAACTATGCTATAAAAGAACACTACAAGAGGTACAGACAAAAGACATATACGCGGAATATTAATAAAAGAACAACAGGATGAAACTACAGGATAGACAAGGAATATTTACGAGAAAAAAAGAAAAATCTCAGGCTCGCGCTTCTGAGCTTCAACGTGCGACGCAGCGCACAGAATTACGAATATTAAAAAAAAGGGCTGGTTATAATATAATAACAGTGTTAAAAAATCACAATAAAAAGTTCCATACGGACCAGGCCAGCTCTTGGTGCACGTAGGGGAGTTGACGGGTGCCGCTGAAGGTCTCGCCGGCTTGGTAGACAACGAGGGTGCCCGGAATTGCAGCCGTCTCAGTACGTTGCGCGGGTCACTCCATGCTCGCCGCCTACGCGATACTTGCAACACCGACGACCACACTTCTTGCTGGCTGCACGTTAACTCCTCATTCCTGTGCAGTCCAAACTTTTTCAGGGGTGTACTTGTGCTCCCGTCCCATCTGGAGGTCATTTCCTTATTTTAGACCCTACGTGCCCCTTTCGGTACAGGTGTAGGGAAGACGAGGTGGCGCCATCGCTGGGTCGTTAGTCACCGGTTGTCGTCCTCCCAACACAAAAGCGCCCTTCTTTGGACGATGCGGCCCGCGGACGATATGAAAAATGCAGTCGTTTGCGACAGTTATGTTTCAAGACGTACTGACTAGTCTTGCCTGTGTAAGCTCAAGAACGTACTTAAGAAAAATCACAGTATATCCACGGACTGAATGATAATGAGTGGGGTGAAGCGTCCGTCCGTTCGTTCGTGAATCCGCTGTCCGTCCATCCATGGGTCGACCTGTACATCCGTGTGTCTGTCCGTCTGTATGTCCGGCCGTCAAGTGAACACTCCAAGTACTACTATCTCGCATCTTTTAATCATATATTGATTATATACAAGTGCCGCCATCTAGTGGATATTCCAAAAACTAAACTTCCCTGCGGAACAAACCCGAGAGATGTGGTTACTACAGAGGACGATTGGGTGACGCCTTAAAGAGCTTCTTTTTATCATATAATAAATTTATACGAATACCGCCATCTAGCGGACATGGCAAGAAGCATCTTTTCATCATATATTGATTAAGTACCACTATCCAGCGGAGATTTCAAGAACTAAACTTCCCAGTGGCACATACCCATGAGAGGTGGCTACTACAGAGGGCGATCGGGTGACGCTTGAAGGAGCTTCGCCCCTAATAATCTGGGGTAGAAAGAGGCATGCCAGGGCTGTGAACAAGAGGCTCGCGAGCCACGTGTTTGAGACCCGTTCTGTAGTCAGTGTATTGTGCACTTTTCCTGCCTACACTCCTGAAAAAGAATTCCGGTAACCTCCGGTAAAGGTTGTGTTCTCTTAATATGTGTGTCAATAGTAAAAGTATACAAAAAAGAGGCTTTTCTAACAATGCTTTATTATGCGAAGCCTCAGCCAACTAATTGTCGACTTCAAAAAAAAAAAAAACATCACAGCTTGATATTTGAGGGCAAAAAATACATGCTTAGGAACATATGCAGCAGAAAAATTGAGTTGAACTTGCTCAAGAGGCTTGCACAATAATAAAAACATTAGAAACAATATCAATGTATTATTGTGGAAAATAGTCGAACTGGAGTATAGTGCTCCAAAACACCGAAATTGGCAGCTTGTGCATCACTTTCTCGATCGTCTGCTCGCGTCGCGCGGCAGTGCACTCACTGTCATGCAGCGTACCTGTGAAGTGAGTGAACGGAATCTGGAATAGTGTACATGCACATACTACCACCTGGTGGTGCTGCTCATACAATGTAGTGACGTCAGAGTACAGCAGGAACTGAAACTAGCTTTTAAAAGCATGCTGTAATAGCCCGCCATGGTGATCTAGTGTCTACTCGGCTGCCGACCCGCTGATCGTGGGATCGAATCCCGGCTGCGGTGGCTGCATTTTTGATGGAGACGAAAATGCTGTAAACCCTTGTTCTCATATTTGGGTGCACGTTAAAGAACCTCAAGTGGTCGAAATTTTCGGAGCCCTCAACTACGACATCTCTCATAATCATATGGTGGTTTTGAGACGTTACACCGCACATATCAATCAAGTATGCTGTATTTAATTTTTCAGGGCGTACTCGCGCTTACTGATACATTTGTTATGCTCTCGGGGGCCTAGAATATTGACACGTGTGTACCCAGCACCTCCACCAGTGTCGCAGTGCAACGCGAACAAAGGGTGACAGAAACTTACGGTAGCGAAAAGAGCGTGTTCAGGATCAGCTGTACATCTGTTTGTTTGTTTGTTTGTTTGTTTGTATCCTCTAATCCATGGCTCGTACCCACTCTGGGGATTGGCCAAGAGAACATGTAGTCTCATATGGACGATAACTGCATTATTGCTTACAACGAAAAAAAAAGGGGGAGGGGGGTGTTGTATAGTGAAGACAGTATGTTAAAAAAAAGAAAGAAACCAAAGATTTAGATAGTGAGAAAAAAGAATCAACAACAAAGTAGACACTAATAGCTACAACTTGATTTTGGGAGCCGACCAGACAGCTGGTTTTGCCAAACGCGATTAATTTGGTATGTCACAGATTTATCCAGAATTGAAAATTACTTTTCGACCCGGGTTTTTTTTTTTAGAGTATCTGCACATCAAGACGCCTGCTTCGTTGTCGTCCCGAAAACCAGCTGTCCCACTAGCTGGAATCTACAAAACATTCCTATCGTCGTCCTTTTTCATATACACACGTTTCCATATCATTTGACTAAAACAAACAAAAAGTGAAAAATTCAGTGTCAGTACCTCTTTAACTTACGTCGTTACTGTACGAACTTATATGCAAATAATTAGAACACGCTATTGTGATCCACTTTCAAAGGAACAGCAAAGAATAAAAAAAAAACATTACAAATAATATCAGACTCACTCGTTCAAAAATGCACTTGGTATATTGAAATTGCTTATGTAAACCAGTGTTTATATCACAGCTAGGTTTTTATATCACAGCTGTTAATATCACAGTACGTTTGTTGTTTGCTTTCTTGGGTACAATGTTTGCTTTCTTTGGTACGACAAAAGTAACATGCGACATTACAAAACATTTCAATGAATAGATACAAAAACTTGAATATGTGATGAACATAGAAAAATGTATATGACCGTCATAATGCAAGTAAAAATTAAAAAAATACTGCAAGCCGCTGTTCAGACGGCTCGAGAGGTGCGAGTCTGGAATTCTTAAGTCGCTTTTCTTGGCGGGAATCATTGAATATGTGTAGTCTGCAAAAAACAAAACGAAAGCCAATTAAAGGGCTGACAAATTTCGCTAGCCACCAGCACACTATCCACAAGTATCTTCTACAAGCTGTAGTATCATCGTACCAGTAGTGAGTATAGTCGGATTTACCCAATTGATAGGGACCATACCCGTTTATAATTTCCTGGGCTAACTATTGCCTTCATTTTTAGCAGGTTAGTGGTATATATGTAATGGGACTTACCCAATTTATGTGGCATATGCTCCTTTATGATGAATTTTTTGAAATGTCGCATGGTGGTGCATATATGTTTGCTTATAAAATTTTCTTTTTCATATTTAGTGGACCATTGCTGGTAATGGGATTTACCCTATTTCTCTTCACAATGATGATAGCTTTCGTGTAAGCCGCACAGCACACACCTGAAGGCGACGTGACTTACGGCCAGATTAACCAGCGTTACTATTAAAAAGGTCTTCAATGTATGCAATAATCTGTACTTAATTCAACCACGCTTATTTTATTGCCTGTATTAAGAAATTAGCAGAGCCTCAAGCTTCGCTCTTCAGAGTTGAACGCGATAGCGATATTCTGTTTCTAATGCGTACTTCAACCGACGAGTGCATAGTTTTTTATTGTATGATGTTACTCAAGATGGTCAAATTGTGGATTGCTGCAATGTAATCGATAAAGTTGAAAGTGGATTTTGTCATTGTAAAGCATGGATGTTATTTTCACCGCATTTTCAATGAGAAGGAGTTATTTTAACTGTTTTTCCATGCAGGGGTGCGGCTCTGTGGTAAAACACGTGCTTCCCACGCAAACGGCCTTGGTTCCATTCACACTCGGACCCGAAAAATTTTATTATAAAACTTGGACATAACTAAACTGATCATTTCCCGAAAAAAATTTTGATAAAAAGAATTTGTTATATGCAGGTTTGGTACGAAAATTCAAAAAAAATGAAATCAGAAATAAACAAAGAGGTAACTGAAGGACGAGCTAACTCAAAACACTTCTTTATTGGTAAAAAGCCGCGTTTCGACTGCAATAGCATTTTTTTTTGCCATCGCCGTCACGTTCCGTGACAAGTCCAATTTGATAACATGCCCTCGCACATCGTAACTTTTACGAGCGAGTAAAATCACGTGAGAGCTGTTGAAGCAAAGACCAAATGAGCCGGCCCGTCTCTACCACCTGGATGGCACATGCGATAACATCCCCACGCCTGTTAGAACTGCCACCGAATGCTTGAACAGAGAAGAAACCACCCGTCTTGAATGAGCATGGAAAACGCCGAGGGAGGGGCGTCATTCGAGTAGCAACAGTGAACATTGATTTCAGGAGCGCGGTCGTGATCACTAGCGCGCGTGTTATCTCGGTAAGTATCAGTCCGCTTTCAATGCGAGGAGACTGTGAAAATAGCTCTAATCCCAGGAGCGTCCGTCGTGGTATTTACTTACACCAACGACTTGTAGGAGTTCCACGATATCGGATTAAAAAATACTTGGCTACCAGCCTTGCTCTGTATAACATTACAATTTGTTGCTCTCTCTACATTTTCATTCAATGCGCAGTTATGTTGCCAGAGATAATCAGCTAATCGCGAAGGCTACGGTCTCTCGAAATCGCCGCGCACCGCAAGACGGCAAAGCGCGTGACGAGTCGACCTCCGAAGATCCGTCGTTGTCGCCGTGGTCTCGGTGGGTGGGGTGGTGGTGAAAACATTTAATAACCATTAAATGGTTACAGAGAGGTGATTGGGTTGGGGCCTTATTGGCCTCCTACCCTCACAGCACTAGGTGGAACCCCTATTCCGGGGCTCCATTGGCAAGCAACGCCGCCCGCGCACGTTGAACCAGAGCCTCTTGGGCCTTCAGGTCTTGACAGCCGAGCAGGGCCGCCTCCCAGTCCTCTCTCGTGGGATTGGGGTTGGGGGGGATAGATGGATTAGACTGGCACGCCCAGACGATGTGAAAGGTGTCTGCCACCTCACCACAGAACTGGCACGTGCCATCAAAGGATGAATTGAAATGTTTTAGCACCGCCGGGCACAGTACAGTATTGGTAAACAGTTTTAAAAGGAGGCGCTCGTCAGCGCGATGCAGTCCCTTACAAGGGTCTGGATAGCGCCGGTGCTCCTCCTTGTAGTAATTGGTAATATCTTTGAATGAAAGGGCCGAATTGTCTGATTGCGAGTAGGCTTCCAAAGACAGGGAGATAGCCCGGGAAGAGAGTGCGCGGGCGGCCTGATCGGCCTGTTCGTTACCCCTGAGTCCTTGGTGACCGGATGCCCAAACCAGATTTCGCGGAGTTGGATTAACGTATCGGCAGCTAGGTTCCAGTATGCGCTGAGCAAGCGGTGAAGCCCACCCTAGCTGATAGTTCCGACAGGCCCCTCGTGAGTCGGTGATGATATGTTTAGAAGAGGGATAGGTGAGAGCCAGAGCGATGGCAACCTCCTCCGCGTGTGTTGCGCTGTAGGCTTTGAAAGTGAGCCCGTTTACGGTGTTTGCGTTGTGTATGACTGCGGCAGTATACCACCCCCCATGGTGCGGGCCGGCAACGTCCACGTAGCACACGTGTTCCTCTTGACCAAAGTGTCGCTGCAACGCTTCCGCGCGCGCCTGGCGGCGACCACTGTGGTTTTCTTTGGACATGTTGCGGGGAAGGGGTCGGACCCGGAGGGCGCGTCTCCAAGGTTCTGGCACTCTCACCCTTTCCTCAATATAGTAATCGTGTTTGATGTGTATTCGGTCCAAGAGGCGGCGACCGGAATGGGTCTGTGCAAGGCGCGTGTATTGGTTAACGAGGTGGGCTTCTCGAAGTTCCCGGTAGGTATTCACCACGCCTAGGGCCAGAAGTCTCTGGTTGGACGTGGTGATAGGGAGGTCGAGAGCCCGCTTGATAACTTTACGGTGGATGACCTCGAGTTGATCATCCTCGTGTTTGCGTAGGTGCAAGTAGGGAGTCGAGTAGAGTATTCTACTCGTTACGAAAGCATGGGCAAGCCGCATTGCATCCCGGCTTCGTAATCCGCCCCGCTTGTTGGAGACCCGGCGGACCATACGGCCCACCTGGTCTCCCACCGTGCGAAGTTTGGCTATTGTGGTGTCGGCCTTGCGTTGGTGGTGTATGAAGAGGCCAAGGACGCGGATCTCCTTGGCCTCACGGATCGGTCCCGAGGGAAGACTGATATGGAGCTGAGTTGTGTCCTGAGGGGAGGGACGTACGTGCACAAATTCTGACTTAGCCGGGGCACACTGGAGTCCGCAGTAGGTTGCGTAGTCGTCGACTACAGTCGCTGCTGCTTGCAGGCATGACTCCATGTGACCCAGGTTACCTTGCGTGGCCCAGATCGTGATATCATCCGCGTAAAGAGCGTGATGTATCCCTGGTAAAGAAGCCAATTTGGGGGGAAGATGAAGCATGGCTATATTAAATAGGAGAGGAGAGAGGACCGCGCCTTGAGGAGTTCCCCTCGAGCCGATGACGTAAGGCCCATGTTCCTCATCTTGTATGCGTATGTAGGCTCGACGGTCTGTAAGAAACTGTCTAACATAATTGAATGTTTTATAACCACAGTTGGTCTGACTGAGGTGGTCAAGGATTACCTCATGCTTCACGTTGTCGAATGCTCCTTTAAGATCCAAGGCCAGGACTACCTTGTCATTGTGGGGGCATTCAACAGGATCTAATATGTCATGGTGGAGCTGTAGAAGTATATCCTGGGCTGACTTCTGAGGACGGAATCCAAACATGGTGTCCGCAAAAGTGTGCTGTGTTTCTAGAAACTCGGAGAGTCTGTCGCGCACCATCGTTTCCATCAGCTTGCCGACACAAGACGTGAGGGAGATGGGGCGAAGGTTCTCCACGTCAATAGGTTTACCTGCCTTCGGGATGAAGGTCACGAGAGCTGATTTCCATTCAAGAGGGAGAGGAGTTTCTCCGTCCCAAATGCTATTGATGTATTTGAGGAGCGTGGCGTAGGCTGCGTCGGGAAGATTGGCCAACAGTTTGACCGTAACCTGGTCACGCCCTGGTGCAGTGCCACGCTTCATCTTGCGTAAGGCCGCCTGGAGGTCGTGGAGCTGGAACGGGGTGTCCAGCTGCGTGTTCTTTTTGCCTGCGTAGGAGTATGCGGCCGTCCGGGGGTCCTTGGTGGTGCACAGGTATCGGTCCCTGAGCGTGTTTGCCAGCTGTGTTGTCGTTCCTGTAAAGTTGTGCATGACCTTATGTAAGTGACGTTGAGTTTCCGTGCGTGTTTGTGTTGGATCGATGAGAGCGCGAAACAGGCGCCACGTGTTGCGACCAGACATCTGGCGTGCAGCCGTGTTGCACCTGTCCACCCAGTTAGTGTCGGCTAGCTGAGCAGCATATTCCGCAGCTTGCTCCGTGAGTTCTAGGATGCGTTTCTTGAGGCGTCTGTTATGTTTCTGTTTTTTCCATCGTTTGGTGAGGCTGCGGTGGGCCTGCCAAAGATGGAGGAGGTGGTTGTCTACGTCCGTTTGAGTTTCCGTGAGCTGTATCAGCTGTTCGTGTTGTTTCAGTGTAGACGTCAGTGATTTAGACCAGGTGTCGTATCCCGACTGGAGAGGGTCTACAATAGGTAGAGTGGTGCGGAAAGTTGTCCAGTCTGGGATACGAGCTTGTGTAAGTGGGCGTTTTAAGGGACGCATGTACACAGCTGTGTTTAATACACAATGATCACTACCGAGAGTGTCCTGTGTGTTCAGCCAGTCGGCATGGCGTATGTTGCGTGTAATTGTGAGGTCCGGGCAAGTATCTCGTTGAACAGAGTTGCCTACACGTGTTGGGCTGGCGGGATCAGTGTGGAGGGTGAGTCCAAGTGTAGAAAGAAGTTCCGCAAGCTTCCTTCCACGCGTGTCCTCTCGTGGGTAACCCCATAACCTGCTTGGGGCATTGAAGTCGCCGACGATCAGGAGGGGGTCTCGTCCTGCCACCTGCATAGCTTGTGTGAAAGTTTCGCTGAACGTGACGTTCTTAAGCTTTGGGGGACAGTAAATGTTTAAAATATGAACAGGTGGGTCAGATCGCCTTATAGGCAGCACCGACACCATTGTGTATGGGAAAGGCGGTGTTGTGGGGAGTGTGACTTCCTGGGCGGTATATTGCTTGTGAACAAGTATACATGTCTCCGGGTTGTGTTGAAATGTAGTGTAATTTGTGAGTTTGACGTCCGAGCCGGGTTCCTGAAGGGCAACCACGGCAACAAGGAACTCAAAGGTCTCAAGATAGAGGCGGAAATGAGCCCGCTTCTTGTGGTTCTTGAGACCTCTGCAGTTCCACTGTGTTAGTAACAACGGCTGAGTTGCTCCCGTGGTCTCGGAGAGTTTCCATGAGCGCAGAATCGTCGGTATAGTTACGGCACAGTGGTCTGCATTGAATAAGGAAGAGAAAAAATTGGCAGATCTCGCGTACACTGGAAATCCATGATATGCGAATCACTAATTAGGAAGGTTGATACATCCCTTTAAAATCAGAACAACGTTACCGGGTGGGCGTAAATTTCCATGTCATGATTATGTTAGCGTCTGGCATTTGTGTTTGTCATCCATTCACAACACGTAATACCAAGTTTGGTATATGTGAAGTTAGTGAAATATCCGCGAGCACACCATGAGTGTGACATGTAGTCATGTGTTTACATGACACGTGTATTATGATTATGATGTTTGGACGTGTATGTTTTCTTCATCCATTCACGTCACGTGATACCAAATTTGATATATCTGGAGCTAGTGAAACGACCACGAGCGCGCTCTTAGCGTAGCATCTAGTCATGCTTCACATGACACGTATGTCATGATTATCACGTTTGGACGTGTCGTTTACCTTTGTCGTCTATTTATATCACGTGGTGCTGAATTTGGTATATATGAAGCTGTAGCAAAACGGCTGCGAGAAAGCTTTGAGCGTAGTATATAGTCATGTTTCACAAGACACGCATGCCATTATTATCATATATGGACGTGTCACTTGCATTTGCCGTCCATTCAAGTCACGTGATACCAAATTTCGTATATGTGAAGCTAGCGAAACGGTCGTGAGCGCATCATGAGGGTGTCTTGTACTCAAGTCCATACATGACACGCAACTCATGAATATCATGTTTCAACCAGTGAAATCCATTCGTCATCCATTCACGCCCCGTAATACCGAATTTGGTATATTTGAAGCTAGCGAAACGACCGCGAAAGTACCTTGGGCGTGGCATGTGGTCATGAGTCATGACTTACATGACATGCATATCCTGACTTCCATGTCATGGTCTGTCACTTATGTTCGCCATGCAGCGTGTCATATCATACCAGTATATATATTGATTGATATGTGGGGTTTAACGTCCCAAAACCACTATATGATTACGAGAGACGCCGTAGTGGAGGGCTCCGGAAATTTAGACCACCTGGGGTTCTTTAACGTGCACCCAAATCTGAGCACACGGGCCTACAACGTTTCCGCCTCCATCGGAAATGCAACTGCCGCAGCCGGGATTCGAACCCGCGCCCTGCGGGTCAGCAGCCGAGTACCTTAGCCACTAGACCACCACGGCGGGGCGCCAGTATATATATATATATATATATATATATATATATATATATATATATATATATATATATATATATATATATATATATATATATATATAATGAGATCTAACAGACAGTAATGCCAAGGAATGTATAGGGGAAGTTATTAGAATAAATGGAATGTCATTAAGAAGACAGAAAAGTGGGTGAAAAGATAACCAGCCGGGAGCAGGAATCGAACCTATGACCTTCGAATAACGCGTTTGATGCTCTAACCACTGAGCTATCATAGCGGCCTTCCCTCACCTCACTTTTTTGGGTTTATATGTAAATTTAGAAGTAGGAGTGTCGGTCAGCGCCATCTATAAGCCAAGTGGCGAGTGTGAAACACCCTTTTATGCGCATATGTGGCGTCACGTAGCACGTGAACTTATTACGAGCGGGCAGCTGACCAATAGTCCCTCGTATACAACCTAATGACACCAAGTCTTCCAGTACGAGACCCTCGTAAATGAATTAAAAAGTTACGTTAAAGAAGTTACAGCATATCCGCAAAGTAAATTAATAGTTGGGTGAACCTTCGCGGGTTTTATCGGTAAACCATGAATCATCCGTTCATTCGTCCGTCTCTCCGTCCGTTCGTCCGTCTCTCTGTCCGTCCGTCCGTCCGTCCATCCATCCGTCTGTCTGTCTGTCTGTCTGTCTGTCTGTCTGTCTGTCTGTCTGTCTGTCTGTCTGTCTGTCTGTGCGTCTGGTCTGTCTGCCCGTCCATCCGCACCTATACTGAGTGAGTGATAGAACTGGGAGGAACGCCGCTTGCTAGACGCGAGCCGGACGCGCTCGCATCGGCTCCTGCTTTTTTAAATGTTTTTGACCGCAAATTTGCCGATCGACCTCGGTTTTTCGACTAATCTGATCCAGTTTCTTTCAAGGATCGAGTGGATACCCGACTTTTGCGGGTAGGTCAAGCTTTCGAACTTTTATTTGGGTGTTTCACCCTGTGCCACGTTGGCGCTCAGCTCGGCCTGCCGAGCGAGACGCTTCGAGGATGCCGCTCGAGGAGATGGTCTTCGGCGAAGAAATCTCCAGGCAGGAGGATGAAGCCTCCGGATGGATTGTTGCCCATTCTCGGAAGAAGCAGCGTCAGGATTTTACGCCCGGCGACAGCCCTGGCCCCAGTGCCGGTCATCGTGCCGCCCGTCCAGCGCACCCGAAGGGGCCGATAAACAAGCTGATCGCCGCGTCGCGCCTGCCGCGATTGCCTAAAGATCACTACCGGGTTGTCGTACGTCCCAAGGGAGGCATGGATGTGCGCAAGGTCAGTGGAATCAAGGTTACCCAAGCTTTGGTGATGGCTGCTTGTCTCGGCCCGCCGCAGGCTGAGGAAGATATTGTTGATTGATTGATATGTGGGGTTTAACGTCCCAAAACCACCATATGATTATGAGAGACGCCGTAGTGGAGGGCTCCGGAAATTTCGACCACCTGGGGTTCTTTAACGTGCGCCCAAATCTGAGCACACGGGCCTACAACATTTCCGCCTCCATCGGAAATGCAGCCGCTGCAGCCGGGATTTGAACCCGCGACCTGCGGGTCAGTAGCCGAGTACCTTAGCCACTAGACCACCGCGGCGGGGCAGGAAGATATTGTTTGTGCCAATGAAATGCAGAACATTTTTTGTGATCAGCACGCCACACGCTAGGAACGCAGAAGCCTACGCTAAAGTGAAGCAAATTCGAGTGGGAGAAACGCTCCATGAAGTCTCTACTTACGTGACGCCACCCGGGGATACGTGCAGAGGAGTTGTTCGCGGTATCGACCCTGAGCTCTCTGATGACCGGCTTGGTGAGCTCTTCGTGCACGCAAGAAATCCGAAGGTTCTTGGAGTACGGCGCATCAAGAAAACACCCACGGTGATCGTCCTGTTTGACGGTATGAAAGTTCCAAACTACGTCATGTGTGGAACGAACCTGATCCGGTGCACGCTCTACCGACGACAATTCGACGCCTGTCGAACCTGCGGAAAGCTGGGACATCGCTCGGACGTTTGTCCCACTCCTACAGTCATCACCTGCCCAGACTGTGGGGTCTCATCGCCCCCTGAGAATCATACGTGCCAGCCGAAGGGCTCCATCTGTGGAGGAGCGCATCCGACGGCGGATCGGGCCTGCCAAAGCAGGTACCAGGTTCCCTACATCGTTCGGCGTAGAAGGCGACGACGGAGAAACGCAAACAAGCAGCGCGCGGAGTTCGTGCCACAGTAAGCTCCCGGGCTTGGGTTCAACCAGGAGGGTGGCCTTGATAACCCTGGGCGGGGTTCGGGTCACCGCTCTTGCTCGAGGGATAGGTCTGCCTCCTGTGCCCGGATTCAGCAGGAACCTACCTGGGCTGAACGAGTGGGCCCAAAACGTGAGTCTCGCACTATCGCGCAGCGCCAGTTGCCAGAGCAAGCTACGGCTAGAATACAGCAGCTAGAGCGTGAGAATGCAACTCTGAGGAGTGAGCTTCAGGAGATTAAAGCATTAGTTGAGGAGCTTAGGCAGCGCGAACGCACGCCGGAAGGGGCGGTGAAAGTGCAGCAGGCTGAGGCACAACCTAGAGGCGGTAAGCGAAAAGCCGCTGACCCTCCGGTAGATATCGAGAAGTAGTTCAGTGACTTTAAACCGGAAATTATGGGGGTGGTCCATGAAATTAAGGAGGCCATCGCTGGGGTCAGCTCTGTCATCCAGTCCCTTTCTGCAAGGGTGGTGGTGGTGGAGCAAAACCTAAGTAGCAATCATGGCGAAGCTAAATGAAACATTTGTCGTTTGGCAATGGAATTGCGCGAGCTTCCACAGGAAGAAGGCAGTCTTGCAGCAGTTCGTCAGCTCACAGGAGAATAAGCCAGCCGTAATACTCCTCCAGGAGACCCTTAAAGGAGAGGTGGCCCTCCGGGGTTATCGCTCCGTGGCCTGCTGGGGGGAAGGAAAACGCGGGGTCGCCACCCTCATATCCAAAGAGTTCTCCTTTGAGGTTCGCGATGTACGTCCAGACCTAAAGGTGGAACACATACTCATTGAGTTAATCCCAAACTCTCGGCTCAAGGAGCACCTATTCATTCTCAACGTTTATAGCTCACCATCTGATACTCGGGAGACTTTTAATGCGCTTCTCTGCAAAGCCTCCAAAATCGCGGGCTCGGCTCCGTTGACAGTTGCTGGCGACTTCAATGCGCAACATCAGACATGGGGCTATATCAATAATAAGGCTAAGGGGCGGGCGCTTCTGCAGCATACTACCAATCTTAATATGTTACTAGTTACTGATCACAACTTTCCCACACGTCTCGGCAATTCTGTAGCAAGGGACACCACGCCGCACCTGGCTTTTGTCAGGAACGTCGAGTGCCCTTTCTGGCAGAAGTTGCATGAGAACTTGGGGAGCGACCATTTCATCGTGTCTATCTCCCTCGATGTTAAAGCACCGCCGCCGCGGGTTTTCAAAATTGTTGATTGGGATGCCTTTCGGGAACTCAGACAAAGCGATGAAAAAGAGTACGATGACCTTGGCCAGCTACTTGAGCGTCTTAAGGCAGATGTTAAAGATGCCACTAAGGTGGTGGAGACGGATCTTAAAACGGAACGCATGGACAGCCGCCTAGCGAGGCTCCTTGAAGCCAAAAACTCCTTACTTAACAGATGGCGTACGCAGCGACTCAAAAGGTGGCTCAGAAAGAAAATTGTTCTGCTCAAACAGGAGATTGAATCGTACAGCCAAACCCTGGCCAGACAACAATGGGATGAGGTCTGTAACGCTGTCGATGGGCAGATGCGGTCAGGGGCGAAATGGAACATTCTCAAGCACCTCCTGGGAGATAAGCAAACTAAAGCTAATCAGAAACACACTGTTGATCGGCTCATTCACAAGGAGAGGTCTGCTGGGCTCTCCAATGATCAAATCTTACAACAGCTGGCGGATAGGTACCTCCCCCTGGGGGCTACCACGGATGCAGACTACCCGGATTTCTCTGGTCTGGAGGATGCGGAGCTGGACTCCCCCTTCAACACGGCAGAGATCAGGGCGGTCCTTTTTGATCTCAATGGAAAATCGGCTCCCGGGCCGGATGGTATCACTAACAGGCTACTTAAAAATCTGGACGATGGATCCATTGAGCTACTAACTGACGAGGTCAACCGGGTTTGGGAGTCGGGGCAGGTGCCGAAGGAGTGGCGAACGGCCTCTGTCGTCCTCATTCCCAAGCCTGGTAAACCTCTCGGGCTCGGCACGCTCCGACCGATCTCGCTCACGTCTTGCGTGGGTAAGGTCGCGGAACATGCAATCCTTAACCGAATCTCCCATCACATTGAGCAAAACGAGCTCTTCCCTTTCAATCTCATTGGCTTTCGTCCCGCGCTCTCTACGCAGGACGTTATGAAAATGATTAAACATCAAATTCTCGACATAGACACCAGAGATGTCCGAGGGATTCTAGCACTCGATCTGGAGAAAGCTTTCGATAATATCTCACATCCTCACATACTGGATTCGATCTCTGAATTGGGATTGGGGGCCCGCTTTTACGGGTTCGTCCGCTCTTTTCTCAGGGATCGCGTTGCCACCATTCGGCTCGGGGACCTCTGCTTCAAGGAATTTCACCTTGGACCTAGGGGAACCCCTCAAGGATCGGTCATTTCGCCGATAATTTTTAATATCGCGATGAGGAAACTCTCGCTCGAACTCTCTCGTATCGACCGCATCGGACATGCACTGTATGCGGACGATGTTACTATATGGTGCACTGGGGGTAGGGACGGAGACGTTGAGGAGTCCCTCCAGCAGGCCCTCAGGTGCACGGAGGAGTTTTTGGATAGCACGGGGCTGCACTTGTCGACCGCCAAGTCGGAGCTCTTCCTGTACACACAGCCGGAGAAACGCAAGTTCACCACTATTCCATTTCCGCCGGAAGAGATCAGGATCGAAATTCACACACGGTCAGGGCAGGCCATCCCCCGTGTCGATAATATTCGGATATTAGGCATGTTCCTGGAGGAGCACGGAAGTAACTCTCATACTCTGACTCGTATTGCGGCAAAGGCGGAGAGCATGGTCAAGCTTATACTTCGGGTGTCTAACAGGCGTGGAGGGCTTTGTGAGGCCAACCTCATGAGGCTTTTCCATGCCTTTCTTATGAGTCACATTAATTACATTGCCGCAGCGCATAGGTGGGAAAGGAAAGAACAAGGGAAACTGGATGCGATTATTCGAAAGTGCATTAAGAGGGTCTTGGGCCTTCCAAACAACACAAACGAGGAAAAGCTCAAGGCTCTTGGTATGCATAATACATTTAGTGAGATTGCAGAAGCGCAACAAACAGCACAAGCTGCACTGTCCTCTTCCAAAGCTGGGAGACGCATCCTGGAGTTTCTGGGCTGCGAACCAACTATGGTAGCAGACAAAAAGATACAGCTTCCACCCAAATTGAGGGAGCAGATTACGGTCTCACAAATTTCTAGAAATGTTCACCCTCTCTACAATGTCGGCCGCCGGGCCGCTAGGGCTAGGTCGCTCCTCAGTTCCGCCGCTGCCACCCCTGAACTTGTGGCGTTCGTTGACGCAGCACAGTATCCCGGCACATCCAATTTCGTGGCTGTGGTTACTGACCTTCACGGTAAAATCCTCACAGCAGCATCTCTTCGAGATACCACGCCGGCTAGGGCAGAGCAGGCTGCTATAGCAATGGCCGTGGCGATTCCCATGCGCACGCGCATTTTCACTGATTTTCGAGCTGCTGCACGAGCGTTCATGACCGGGTCAGTCTGTGAGCAGACGGCCCATCTTCTTACCAAAAGACCACATTGCACGGAAATCGACGGCCACATCACCTGGTTTCCTGCCCACATGGGCAAGGATGTCCACCCTGTTATCCCCAATGCTAATGAGCTTGTCCATGCCCGAGCACGCGAACTGTCCCACCGTGACGGGCAATCGGCATCTAATTTTGGGGATGACATCCGGCAGCTTGATTCGCTCCTCACCTTTAACGAAATTTGCAAAAATTATCAATTGGCCAGGCGTAGCTTTCCGATCCCGCACCCGCAACTCTCTAGGGCCCAGTCAGTCACTTTAAGAATGCTGCAAACGGGTACTTACCCGTCGCCTTTAGTGTACAGCAAGTTTATCGACAGCATAAAGCCGCAATGCCCTCATTGCGAAGAGAGACGTTGCACGTTACCCCACATGCTCTGGCAATGCGCGGCGCTGCGCGATGGCGAGCCTCTCAGCACAGAAGCTGCCTGGAGGACGGCAATTACCAGCTCGGACCGAGAGGTCCAAATCCGGGCTGTCCAGAGGGCCCGCAGTTTGGCGGAGGGGCTCGCTCTTCCTGTCCCCACGTGGGTGCGGCCCGCAGCCGACCATCCCTCTTGAGGGGAATCGGCTCCTCAGGACAATTTGTAAATAAAGTTCATTGACTGACTGACAGTGATAGAACTAGGCGGTCACGTACCAAGAGAGATGTATATACAGACCCACGGCTTAAGGAGCTTCGCCCCTTAAACGGGAGCTGGGACAGGGGGTGGGCAGAATTTTTTTCTTTATGGGGGGAGGGGGGCTCTTGTTTAGTGTGTTAGGGCGTTTATTAGCCGGCACACAGCGAGCATACACAACGGCGATAGTAACGGCCAAGCACGGACCCTCAGTGCGAGCGGCGTCCTATTTGGTTTGACCCACTAGAAAGCACGTGAGAGTTGAACCCTTTTCAGTGTTCGGAGGCTTCTCTACAATTATCCCAGGGCCGAAGAGGGAGCTGCCTGGCGACCCAACAGCTCGTCACTATGAGCGGGTCATAGTAAGCCTTCAGGCGCTCCACGTTGACTATGTCGCGCCCGCGATGGCGCATGTCCGAAGATTGTTCAATTGGTTCGATCAGATAGTTGACCGGAGATGTGCGCTTGATCACACAGTAGGGACCTTCATATTTCGGGAGTAGTTTGGAAGAAAGACCAGCTACAGAGGTCGGCATTGAGAGCCATACAAGGGAATCAGGAAGAAACGTGGGCTCAGTAGCGGCGGAGCCATCACGAATATTCTTCTGCTGCTCTTGCACATGCGTCGTAAAAGTCTTAGCAGCTCGCGACACTCTTCAACAAGCCTGGCTGTCTCAAAAATAGGTGCACACTCAGATGGATCCGGCAGGTACGGGAGTATCGTGTCGATGGTGCGTGACGGGTGCCTTTGGCACAGCAAGAAGAAAGGTGAAAAACCAGTCGTGCTCTGAGGGGTGGTGTTGTAGGCGTAGGTGACGAAGGGCAGTATAGTATCCAGATTCGTGTGGTTGGCGGCGACGTACATCGAAAGCATGTCGCCGAGGGTGCAGTTAAAGCGTTCGGTGAGACCATTCGTCTGCGGGTGGTAAGCAGTAGTTTGCGGTGAACAGAATAGCACTCCGTGAGAATGGCTTCCATGACTTCTGACAAGAAGACACGGCCTCGATCGCTGAGAAGCTCTGGGGTGGACCGTGGCGCAGTATGAATCGATGCAGTAGGAAGGACGACATATCACGCGCAGTAGCCGCAGGGAGAGCGGCGGTTTCGGCGTATCGCGTTAAATGATCTACGGCGACGATGGCCCAGTGGTTACCAGCCGATGTCAAAGGAAGTGGTCATACAAATCAATACCTATGCACCCAAACAGACGGTCAGGGCAAGGTAACAGTTGCAGAGCGGCCGGGGACTTTTGTGCTGACGATTTGCAGCGTTGGCAAGCGAGGCAGGAGCGAACGAACTGCTGCACGTAGCGGCACATCCCGTGCCTGAAGTAGCGTTGTGGAATAGGTTTTGAATACACCGGAGTGCGCGCATTGCGGATCAGAATGGAAGGATTCACATATCTCCAACGGTAGGCTGCGGGGTATCAAGAGTACCCACTGCCGGTCATCGGCGTCGTAATTGCGTCGGTGTAGGATGCCGTCACGAATGGTGAAATGGTGAGCTCCATGACGAAAGGAACGCGTGGATGGCGTTGCGGACGGATCAAAGAGCAAGTCGATCAGCGGGGCGATTCAATTATCCTTTCGCTGTTCGGTAGCGATGATGTCAACATTAATGGCAAAAACAGCAACCGAGGATACTGAGCAGAGCACGTCGTCTTCAGGCAGAGTGGAGCGTGAGAGGGCGTCGGCATCAGCATGCTCGCGTCCGTTGCGGTACAGCACGCGAATGTCGTAGTCTTGTAAGCGAAGAGCGCAACGGGCGAGACGGCCTGAGGGATCCTTCAATGATGACAGCCAGCATAGTGCATGATGTTCAGAGACGACATCGAATGGGCGACCATACACATATGGTCGAAACTTTGTAAGGGCCTAGGCAATGGCCAGGAACTCTTTTTCCGTGATGGTGTAGTTTTTCTCGGCTCTCTAGAGCGTACAGCTTGCATATGCCACGACATATTCAGGGAATCCGGATTTGCGCTGCGCCAGGACTGCGCCAAGGCCTACGTCACTGGCGTCCGTGTGCACCTCCGTTAGGGCCGTAGGGTCGTAGTGGCGTAGAATGGGATGAGACGTCAACAAATGGCGCAGCTTCGTGAACGCGTCGTCGCACTCGGACGACCACGAATTGAGGGGCCCGTTAATTCCAAGGAGCTTCGTCAGTGGTGCTATGATCGTGGCAAAGTTTCGTATGAAGCGTCGGAAGTATGAGCACAGGCCCACGAAACTACGCAGTTCTTTCACGGACGCAGGTTTGGGGAATTCGGCCATGGCCCGAAGCTTGGCTGGGTCAGGAAGAATGCCATCCCTGAACACGACGTACCCTAGGATGGTGAGCTGCCGTGCTGCAAAGCGGCACTTCTTCAGATTTAGTTGCAAGCCGGCATTGCTCACATGGGCGAAAACTTCTTTCAGACGTTGGAGATGCGTGGAGAAATCTGATGCGAAGACAACAACGTCATCGAGATAACACAAGCACGTGTGCCATTTCAAGTTGCGCAGAATGGTGTCCATCATGCGCTCAAAGGTCGCAGGTGCATTACATAGACCAAACGGCATGACGTTGAATTCGTACAAGCCGTCGGGTGTGATGAAGGCAGTCTTCGGCCGAGCGTCATCAGCCATGAATACACTCTAAAAAATTTACACCCGAAAAGGTGTAAAACGGATGTACGTATTAAAAGCACCCATATGAACACCTTTTTACGCCCCATTTTTAAAATTTGAGGTGTTCGTAATTAAAACACTCTCAAAACACCCCCTTTACACTCTTATATTTGGGGTGTAATGAACAAGGCTACAAATAATTGATTGATATGTGGGGTTTAACGACCCAAAACCACCATATGATTATGAGAGACGCTGTAGTGGAGGGCGCCTGAAATTTCGACCACCTGGGGTTCTTTAACGTGCACCCAAATCTGAGCACACGTACCTACAAGGCTACAAATGCACGACATTTTCGGGCCGTTTTGCTTATACTGTGAGAATACGTTGACCATCTTGATACCAGCAAGGCTTCCTCTACTAGCTGCTTGCGAGTCTCGTAATGAATCGAAGCTGACAGTAATGTGACCGAAACGCAGTTTTCATCGATAAAGCACGCAAACTACTAAATATGGAAGATACAATAGGAGCGACGCTTGTTCAATTGAGTAAGGGCCAATTATCCTGTACCTGTTTCTTTCATCTGTGTCATTTGCGTGATTAGTCAACACTCACAAAGTACACTGATTTGCCTGAACAAGGTAATGTTGCGCACATTAGTGTAGCCATGCATTGAACACTCCCCCCCCCCCCGACCCCCCATAAGATCGAAGCTTTTAAATCTGGAGATAAACGTCCACCACCTGCAAAAAAAAAAACAGCACAGTTGTTAGCCATAACCACCACGTCAGCTGGTCATCAGGTCCCTTAAAAACGAACATTGACGTCATGTATTTTTAGCAGGCACGTTTTATTTAAGTACTGTAGCGAATGTTCCTCTTCATTTGTCCTTAAGGGTGCGTCACGGAAAATAGGAAGAGGACACCGACCAAAAAGAAAAATGCAGAATAAGGACATTTCAGTGACCTTGACGCAGCCTTGCTCACAATGACGGCAGCCTTGTGGACTAAATTGCGAACAAAGCTCTCCTCAGGGGAGCCGAAACGCATTCTCTAGTTCTCTCTCTATCTCTCTCTCTCTCTCTCTCTCTCTCTCTCTCCGTTTTTTTCTGTGGATCCCCTTCTTTTAATTTATGTAACTTCCCCAGCACACGTGCTTCGGTCAAAGCCTTGACTTTGTATGTAGTGAGAAAACAGCATTGATGAAATATTCTCAGCCGTGGTCTTGTTCCAAGGACTGCAAGCTAAGTACAATTGTATTGCCGCAACGTGAAGACAGAAGTAGTAATTAACAGGTTGAGAAAGTAGCAGCAGGTCATTATATTTTATTTACTGCGTGCCAGAACGTTACTCTTCTCTCTTGTTATTGCTTGCTGCATAACAGCGTGCAGATGCGCGTATGCGCTGTCGTCGTCGTCTTCCTAGCTGAACGCACGTGGCAATATGTTCTCATTACTTCGTGTCGAATAGTGTGACGGCTGATGCATGCAATGTTCCAATGTCTTTACCGAAATGAAAGTGCTGATAAGTTATCGCCTGCGTGACCTTAAATGTGCAGTCCCTAAAGACCCATACAGCTAAGCAAAAAGCATCAGCTTAGCTTTTTTACCAAAATTCACTACATTATGTCGGTGAAGGTGCGCTAAACATTGCTCCTGAATATTACAAATGCGCGTTCTGACTAGTAGCTCGTGCTGGCCGCACTCCACCGTCACCAAGTTCACTGCGATTCAGATGCCCTCTTAAAGAACGAGTAAAACGCAACAAATCGCTGCCGCAAAAAAAAAAAAAAAAAAAAAAAGCAGCGCCCGCGCTATCAGCAGAGGGCCGGAGCTAGCGTTAAACCGGATCTAGCCGGTCTGAAAGCGCGCCGATGCCATGAAGTCTCGTCGCCTAGACAACCTTGGCTGCCTGGTATTGCTGCGTGCCGGGCGCACAGCGCGGGAAAGGGGTCGACGTCGTCTTACATGTCCCTCCCGTGTGTGTGCGTGTGGCTTCTCGATCGGTAGAGCTTATTAGTCGGTGTTTAGTTTGAAATGTGCTTGCGCTCTGTGCTCCACCAGTGTGTTCTGTCAGTGCTGATTATTGCGAAGGTGCACCATCCTGAAGACAGGACCTGTGGATTCATATTGTGGAGCACTCGAAGTGAAATATTGAGTACCGCTCTCACGTTGTTCCGTTCAGCGCTTTGCTAACTGCGTGAGCACGAGAATAACGCCTTCAAACAATTTTGTTTTCAACAAGTTCATGACAAATCAGCATTTGTTTACTTAGCGAGAATATTTGTCCGAACTGTTTCACGGGGATGATGGCGAAGTGTGATTGTGGGCAAGTTTTTTGTTTGTTTGTTTAGATTGTTTGGAGTACAAAGCAGAGTGAGTGTGCGCCGGTGAGGTTCAGCGAAGAAATTGAACAGATTTTTGCGGTGCCCTTTGTTGGCAGCCGTTTTTAACGGGACCCACTTGTTATGCACATCAATTCAAGTTTACTAATTAATACATGTGTGGGGACGGCGCCTGTTAGCTCTAAGCATCAACCGTATCTAAGACGCATATGCTTGGGCATGTTGGTAGTTCATTTACTCTCTTTTTTTTTTCTTATTGCACAAAAAGACCGAGAATGGAATACAAGGGCGTGGTGTCCATGTCGTTCTTTTCGGTTCTTTTTCGTTTTGTGCGGTAACACTACCGTGATAACTCGGGTGATGCATTGGGTGACAAGACAACATATTGTTTCGCGTTAGGTGCGCCTCGCGAAGTTTGCCTACTTGCTAATACATTCAATTTCATTAAATTTGTCTTCACCGGTATTTTCGTTCACCCGCAACGTTTCGTGACACTGCCGACAGCCGTGCCTGTGTAGCGGATCGAGCACTGAAGCTGGACTTTTGTTTGAACAGACCTTTAGCCTGTGTGTGTGGTCGAATTGCCTACTGAAACAGCGCAAACGCTTGTTTGAACATATCTGCTAACGTTCGCGCACATTTTCCATCATGTGGAACTTTCTCAATATTCTTGTTATTCAGAGTTTTATTGCCATCGTCTCGCTTTGGCGTTTAACTTGGCTAAGTACTTCAGATGTTAAGGTATTTTCGCTATGTGAAGCGTAGTATTAGTTTTTTTTTTGCACAAAACACTTTATTGTTCTACATACTGCACGGTATCTAAGCATGTGTTGCAGCCTAAATGTAAGACTGGGCAGCATATCTATCTGGGACCACAACACGCACAGGCACTGAACAGCCTACGCTGCATCGGGAAGGAGTTATGCTTTCTCACCCTGTCAGCATGATTGAAACAAATGGCCCTAATTTAGCAGTATGCTATGGTCATTGAGTGAAGGAAACAGGGCCAATTTATTCGACATTTCCCAGCCAATTTTGTGGCTATGGCAAATGTGTTTGAAAAAAAAAATCGTGCTGATTTAATACACTGAAAACAGTGAACTGCTTGAATATTTCGGAGAGAAAAAAGTTTTTGGTCACGTGGTTGCCTTTCAAACTTTTCAGACTGTTATTTGAGTGTTGTTTGAAAAAAAATTACAAGTACCACACCTTTTTTATGCCTATTTCGGTACATGTTAAGTAAAGGGGCTTATGTAAGGTGTTTGAAACTCAGCAATTTAAATACGAATTTTCGGCCACATACGTCGGCAAGAATTTAGCCAAAGTGTGTTATGCTTGCATTTTCTCATTGCTATACTACACTTTGTATGAATATCGGAGCTGTGACTACTTACTTCACAGGAAAGATATTTTGATGAAACATTATTTTTAGACATATTAAGCTGTTAACCTCTACGAGAAAAAAATCACTCATTTCACAGAATTGTCATTTTTGTCCATATTAAGACGAAATTTGCACCATGGGATGGTCCAATTAAAAATCACCTTATACCTAAATTTAAAGCAAATAAACAGTTCTTTGTATGTGACAAGTTTCATCGTTACAACTTCTATTTCAAGGAATGAAATAGTTTTTGAATTTTCCCATCAGCGGCAATGGGGAACTTCGAGGCGTCGGCTGCCGTATGACCAAATGGCAAATGGGGAACTTGGAACTTCAAAATCATTTAGGGCAAAGCTCTTAAGGCCGTGGGTCGTTCCCTCCACTGTAGTCGTACTAGTCTTATGTAGCCATTTGATGAGTTGCACAACAGATAGCGTTAGTGGTTTTCACAGCATATACACGGACAAAATGATGATTCGTGGGACAAATCGTTCGTCCGTACATTTGTGCTTTCATCCGTTCGTCTGTGCATCCATCCGTCCGGGCTTCCGTGTGTCGGTCTGTCCGTGAGTCCGTCCGTCTTTCTGTTCGTCCGTACTGGCATCAGACTGTCTGTCCATCCGTTTGTGCGTCCAGACGGACGAACGCTACGCCCCACTCATCATTATTCACTCCGTGGATATGCTGTGATCGTTTTCTCAAAACACAAATTGCTATGACAAAATTTGGCTCATGAAAAGAACTGTTTATTTGCTTCGATTTAGGTACAAAGTCAATTTCCATTTAACCACCACATGGTGCAAGTTGCGTCACATAGGCAAAACAATTCTTTTATAAAATTTGCGATTTTTTCTCATAAAGTTTGACAGCTTGAGAGGTCTAAAATATTTTTCCTCCAAATATACTTTATGTGGATTAAGCATTCACTCCTCAGATATTCATTAAAAGTGCAGTATTGATATAGAAAAATGCAGATATAACAGACTTCGGCTAAATTATTTGAGGCGTATGTGATCAAAAAATGTTATTCATAATAATGAGCTTCAAACACTTTACGAGAGCCTTTCACTTAATTTGTAGACCAAATTTGGCACGGAAGAAGAGATACTTATGAAATAATTTTTTTCGCAAACATCCAGACGAGATTCCGGGAAGTTCGGAAGGCACTCACGTGACCAAAAATTTATTTGTCTGCGAAATATTCTAGCAGTTACCTTTCATAATGCAGTAAAATCAGCGCGATTTTTTTAGAATACATTTGAGGTGGTCGCCAAATTGGCTGGGGCGTCGGACGTGGAATGACCCAATAGCCAATTCTTCTTTTACATAATCGTGCAAATATGAGGCCAGTTCAAGAACACTAGTATCATTCGCATTTTAATACGTCACTGTACAGTACTTATTTTACAAGTTACCTGCACTGAATACCTTCTCAAAGCGCATACCGTCATGTATGCTCAGTGGCATTGTGCTTTTGTGGAATAAAGATAAATATGTATATGTTTTGCGCGTCGTACTGTATTCCTTTTAATAACTAATCGAAGGAGCACCATGGTAGATCTGCAGAAATACAGATTGCAGCTGTGTTATGCATACTTAAGCATAGAACTTGACATTCACTTAGATTGGTCGTTGCATGCAGCTAATGGAACATTATCAGCTTGGAGCAGCACCTTTTTATTTGCCTGCGCAAGCAAGCTGAAAGGGTAAAGTAAGGTTCATATCTACGGCACGAAAGGTATAATGATTCTGCCACAGCGCGCTTTTTTATGGCGTTTATTGCTCAGCATACCTTTTCTAGCATTTCTCACTGCAGTGGAGCCCGATGCCACTGAATACGCTTGCTATGCACTCAATTTATACTTGCACATAAGAAAGCAGTTAGTTATGCAAGGTGCACACTGTATGTTGCACTCTTTGTGAAATTTCAGTCATTGTTCCTTGTGTATTTATTTTAGGTTTCCGGGATTGAATTTCCTGTACAGAAAGAACAGCTTCGCCCCATTTCCTTCGAAGGCACCAGTCATCTCAGCAGCTGAAGATGATTGTGCAAGCAGCAGTGACGAGTGTTTTGCAGTTAGAAGTATACCAACACTGACATTACATTAATACAACCCCAATTACACTACCTTGTTGAATGTTCTCTTTTTTAATGTGGAAATTCATACTGCGAGATGTAATAGGTTGTAATGTGACCTCAGAAACTCGCTTACTCTTTCTACATGTTTTTTTTTCTATTGTATAGGTGTCAATCAAACGCCATACATCTCAGTCGTTTGCCCGACTAGCGCAAATGTTTTGAAAGTTGTGGAGATTTATTGCGTTGAGAACAATGAATTTTAGTATAGAGAGAAAGGTACTTGGTCCCGTGACATATTTCAAATTTTGCAGAATGCCATCAGAGTCCTGTTTGTCAGATTTGCTGTTTTTATTAATAAAGGCAGATGTTAACATATGGGACTTAATTGTTTTTTTTTGCTTCGGCGTTATGTTCGGTTGACCTTACGCTACGGGTTACTGCTTGCTCTACAGTGGTGTGGTGTGGTGTGGTGTGGTGTGGTGTGTGTGTGTGTGTGTGTGTGTGTGTGTGTGGTGTGTGTGTGTTGTGTGTGTGTGTGTGTGTGTGTGTGTGTGTGTGTGTTTGCCTTCCGCGTCTTTGTCGTTTACGGCCCAATCTACGTACACTATATACACTGGTCTCGTGCAGCTCATTCAAGACCATGGCACCTTATTTTATCAGCTGCATGCATGCAGGTATAAGTGCAGTGGGTGACACCAGTATCTTCCTTCTTCCCTGTCAGCCGCAGAGAAGGTTCATATATGCTTCTCCCTGAGAACAACTGAGGCTTGGGCCAGTTGGTGATGCATATTTGATGAAATGAAGTGCTGTGAATGGCTCTCCTCAACACACAAGTCTAAGCGTCACCTCCTGTGTCTCTGCTTTTGTTGCCCGTTAATTGCGCTTCAATTGATCAGGTATGCTCATTCATATAACTGCCATCGTTTCAAGGGGGTTTTCAGTGTACACCTTACTCGCATGGGTGTAGCTTCAACCAACACCCATACGTTAGGGGTGTTCATAAACACCTATTAAAGTAGGGTGTAACGTTTCTTTACACCCAACAGTTTCAGGGTGTTTCTAAACACCTTATTGTTTAGGGTGCTCCTAGACACCCTAAAAGAGCGTTGCCCATGGGACAAAACAAATACACCCTTATGGGTGTAAAATTTTTTAGAGTGCACGTACTTGTCAGTACCCCGAGCGCAGATCGAGAGAAGAAAACAATTCGGCTCCGTGAAGGCTGTCAATTGCGTCATCAATGCGCGCAGTGGGTGAACATCCTTGCGAGTGATCTTACTGGGTCATCTGTAGTACACAAAGAACCGCACAGAACCATCTTTCTTCGCATCAAGAACAGGAGACACCCATGGACTGTCCGAGGGCCGAATAACGTCGCGTCGGAGCGTATCGTCCACCTGCTCGTTAATTTTCCGACGTTCAGCTCACGACACGCGGTACGGACGTTGCCGTAATGGTAGATGGGCACCAGTGTCGATACGATGCGTAACAATGGACGCGCGACCGAGAGAACTTCACCCGACATCGAAAGAAGAACGATATTCTTGCAGCAGGTCCAGAATCTGGGAACACTGTACCGACGTAAAGTTGTCATGAATTTAGGAGCCAAATACATCAGGAGATGATGGATCAGAAGTGGAAACAGCACTGATGGTACGCGAATTGGGATAACACGAGTCATCGGGTACGTCCATGATTAGTGCGTCGTCGTCTGTTCCACACTGCCGAGACGTTCCCCTCGAATCAAAATAACAGTGTACGGGGATGGTTTGTCACAAAAATAGTGGCGGTTGCCCTGGGTGATTTGCATGGTCGCGAAAGGTACTAGCAACCTTTTCCCTTCTGCAAGCAAAGTCGGGTGGCGAAACGAGTGCAATTGTGTCGGAGAGACCGGCGCAGTAGACCGATACACCCGTCGTCCAGCTTGGAAGGCACTATGGTATCGTCTTCACGAGAATTTTGCTCAGTATCGAGGGGCTGTCTTCTGGCGTCAAATGCGAGAAGGGTGAGAGTTCCATTTCGGCAGCCGCACAATGGGATGACGGTGTCGTTGTGGGACAGAAAATCTCATCCCAGGATGACGTCATGAGAGCATGCAAAAATGATGATGATTTGGGCGACATACAGAACGTCCTGAACGACAACGTGAGCTGTGAACCCTGCCTGTAGGATGAATCTGATGCGAACTAGCGGTACGAAAAGGACATCCAGAAATTGGGCGTCGTCACTTTTTGAAGCAAGCGGCAAGTTTTCGTCCATAACTGATACGGCAGCTCCAGTGTCCAATAGCAGATGCATGAACACCGGGGTCCACAAGCACGTCAATGACATTAGACGGGCGGCTCTGAGGGCTTTCAAAATGCGATTGCGTCACAGCCCTTGCCTCGGGGACTGCGACGACTTGTTTTCCCGCTCGTGAGCAGCTGAAACTTGGGCGCATGGGGGGATGGGGAACGGCGTCGTGGAGACGGTGACCTTCGAGAAGATGGAGCTACACGAGACGGCGGGGCATAGACAGCGGTTAGTCGTGATAGGGACGCTGATCTGGCAGCAACAGGCGATGAGATAGGGGGCATCTGTACGCGAAGGCATAACGTGCTACTGGCAGGCGTAACCGCAGGCAAAGCAGATGGGCCGATTCTCGGGTGTGCGCCATTGGTTCACTGCGGTAGGCCTTGTCCATGTCGCAAGAGCCGACGGGCGGAACGGTGGCTGGAAAGGCAGCAGGGTGGGCGGGAGCTGAGTCATAGGGGTCGTGTCAACATACGTAGCCGGCATACCCGCTGCAAAGGACGGAGGTCGTGCGGCAGCTTCGGCGTAAGTCAGTGGGGCGGGCGCTTGAACGACTGGAGGTGGCCTGGCGACCACTTGGGCGTAACTCGGGGCGCAGGGGCCGGAAGTTGTTGTGCGTGGTACGCAGGCATGACCTCCGCTATTTCCTGCTGAATCGCTTGGCGGATGAGTGGAAGAATGGTAGTGGCTGATTGTTGAACAGCCAGTGGGTGGGCAAAGGGCAGGAGAGAGAACTGGCGCGTGATTTCCTCACGTATGAAATACTTGAGGTCTGCCAGCCGCGCCACCTGATCGCAGCTCGCCTCCAAGCCAGCAAGCCCTGCATCTCGTCGTGTGGAGCGACGAGTCAATCGAACTCTGCCGACGGAGCTCCTCGAGCTCTTGCACAGCGTGATTACCTCAGCCACTGTGCCTGCGTTTTTGGCAAGCAGCATCGTGAAGGCATCATCGTCAATGCTATTCATGACGTTCCGGAACATGTCTGATTCGGACATGCTGTCGTTGGATTACTTGCACAAGTCCAGGAATATCTTCGATGTAACTGGTGAATGTCACCGGCCTGCTGAGTGTGTTCGTGTAAGCGCTGCTGGGCTTGCAGCTTACGAACGGCAGGGCAGCCAAAAACGTTGGTGATAGCGGTCTTAAATCAGACCCGGTTGCGAAATTGGAGGCGTGGTTGTTGTACCACAAACTTGCAACGCCCGCAAGGTAGACACCAGTTTGTCAACTTGCCGCCCTCGTCCCGTTTGTTGAAGACGCTCACGCGCACTCTTAGAAAAAAGGTAGTAGTACTTGCTAACTTTCGGGTAACGGTTTGTCACATATGTTACAACCCTGGCAGTAATGAATAGATATGTGGGCTTTAACGTCCCCAAAACCACCATAATGCTACGTGCCAGGGCATGGAGGTTGAAGAAGACAAAGCAGATAGACTGGCGCGAGCTAATCTTTGTGGCTGGCGCTGCTCGCCTAACCGGCTGTAAATACTTCGGCGACTACCCCTCCGAGTCGGTCTACCTTCTCGTAACATATTTGGTGGAATTGTGCGATCCCCGTCTTCGTCACGGAACTCCGAAGCGGACGCTCCCTCGAAGCTTACAACATGACCACTCAAAACTCGGCTACACCCTCTCCGGTCGCCCGCCCTTCTTCCCAGCCTGTCAGTCCAGCGCCCGCCACACTTTCGTGACGCTTCCCACACTCAAAGACCCCGGCTTGTTCTCGGGCAGCGAGGGTTCCGACGTCGACCAGTGGCTACGGCTCTACGAACGCGTCAGCGCCACTTACTGTGGGATCCCACTCTTATGCTTGCAAACGCCATCTTTTATCTCGACGGAACACGCGTGTTTGGTTTGACAATCACGAGCATGACATAACAAGCTGGGACAGCTTCAAGGAAAAGATCCGTGAGCTTTTGGCAACATATCTGGTCGTCATGAAGCTGCGAAAATGAGCTGTCGACTCGCGCACAATCTTTCACAGAGCCCTACATCGGTTACATTCAGGCTGTCCTCTCACTATGCCGCCAAGCTGACGAAAACATGTCCGAACCTGAAAAAGTTGCGCATATCCTAAAGGGTATCGCCGACGATGCGTTCAAATTGTTGGTATTCAACACTGTGTCATCTGTTGATGTGATTATTAAAGAATTCCGCCGGTTCCAACAAGCTAAAAGCAGACGCATCTCCCATCACTTCCAGCGCCTCCCGACACCACTGCGACGTCCTCGTGTCTCGATACATACCATCCACCAGGCACCTGTGACAACTTGACGCGAATCGTCAGGCGAAACCTTGAAGCGGCTGCTCCAGCTAAGGTGGGACCAACGTCCCCTGACCCCTCTCCGCCAATTACGTTGCCTCTCATTCAAGCAGTCGTCCGGCAGGAAATCACTAGCTTAGGAATTCACTGTATCTCACTGCCTCCCCGCACCGACTACCAGCCCCAATGCACGCCTGCACGTCCCTTCCCGACCGGCTCTCCCTCAACGTTCCGTAATCCGTCCGCATGGCGAACACACGATGACAAGCCGATCTGCTTCTCGTGTCACCGAATCAGGCACATTTCTCCCCATTGCTGAAGTCGCTGGGGTCCTCCTTCCCAAGCTTCCTCTCGTTCCATCTATGCACGTCCTGCCTATCACCTTGAGACCAGCCGCGACCATTTTGCCCAGGCACCTGCTACTGAACACCGCTACCCCCGCTCTCCATCCTTCCAACGTCTCCAGTCTCATTCTCCACAGCCCCGCCGACCATCTTCCCCCGCCTTCCCACGAGGTTCCCCGACGGAAAACTGTTGCAGCCCCCGGAGGTGGCGCTGCATCGCTCGGACTGACTGAAAATCCTCTCATGACGATACCGACAAACGGAATCTTATAGGCGTACAAGTAGTCGGCGTACCTGTCACTGCTCTTTTCGACACCGGTGCTGAACTTTGCGTGATGATGAGTGATTTTCGCCGCAAGCTTAAGAAGGTTCCCACATATGCGACCACTCAGTTCGTCCGTGTTGCGGATGGTGGAATAGCGTCTGACGTTGGAATTTGCTCCGTTCGTGTGAGCATTGCAGATCGACACACAGTTGTTTTCTTCACCGTCCTTGATAAATGCCCCCACGACGTAATCTTAGGCCTCGACTTCCTGTCCACGCATTCTGCCCTCATAGACTGTTCGACCAGTACCCTCCGTCTACACTTGCCCGCAACAGAATTTCTTGCACAACGGCCGAGTCGCCTCTGCACAACGGGACACATGCACCTCGCTCCACAGACACTGAACTACATAGAGCTCGTCTCAATACCACCAGTTCCCGACGGTGATTATGTTCTGACCCCTATCTCCGATGTCCTCATAAACCGTGGCATTACATTACCGCGCACCATTCTGTCCGTCGCAGGAAATTCTACGTGCCTCCCAGCAGTCAACTTCAGCTTGACACCTCAAGTTCTGCCACAAGAGATCTCTTTGGCGTTGCTCTGCACCTTAGAAGACAATGCGGTAGATATTTTCGCGATGGCTGCTCCTTCTGACCCCACGCTTAACATCAATCTGCCACTTGCTCCGACAGCGCTATTACGTCGATGATCGCTTCCAACTTATTGCCGCAGCAGACTGATGAGCTCCACCGGGTTCTGTTGTCCTACATCGACGTTTTTGACATCAGCGGCCGTCTGTTGGGGAAAGCTACCGGTATGAGCCACCACATAAACACTGGTAATGAGCATCGTATTCAAAGGCGCCCATATCAGGTGTCGGCAGCCGAGCGTCACATTATCCAAGGTGAGGTCGCTAAAATGCTCGCCAAGGACATTATTGAGCCATCCTGCAGTCCTTGGGTTTCTCCTGTAGTGCTAGTTCGCAAGAAATACGGTGCATGGCGTTTCTGCGTGGATTATCGACCCCTAAACAAAATTACCAGAAGAGACGTCTACCCTCTGCCACGAATAGATGATGCGCTTGATTGCCTCTATGGGTCCCACTATTTTTCCTACATAGACCTTCGTTCCGGCTACTGGCAGGTAGAGGTAGATGAAATGGATCGTGAAAAGACGGCATTCATCACCCCCGATGGCCTATATTGATTAAAGGTCATGCCCTTCGGTCTTTGCAACACTCCAGCCACCTTCGAAGGAATGATGGACTCCCTGCTCAGAGGATTCAAATGGTCCACCTGTTTGTGCTACCTGGACGACGTCATCGTCTTTTCACCAACATTTGAAACTCATATAGAGTGCCTCTCAGCCATCTGGGAAATCATCCGTCGTGCTGGCCTGCAGCTCAACTCGTCCAAATGTCACTTTGGACGCCATCAAATCACAGTGCTTGGCCATTTAGTAGACGCCAACAGTGTACAACCAGACCCGGCAAAAATCAGCACCGTCAAAAACTTTCCTGTACCACGATCTGCGAAGGATGTACGCAGCTTTATCGGACTATGCTCCTACTTCCGACGCTTCGTGAAAAATTTTGCGCACATAGCGAGGCCGCTATTACGCAGCTCCTCAAGAAAGAAGTCCCGTTTTCGTGGGGCTCAGAAGAGGCTTCTGCGTTCTCGACTCTCGTCGCTCTTCTCACTGCTCCTCCGATTCTGGCACACTTCAACCCTGCTGCCCCTACGGAAATCCGTACAGATGCAAGTGGACATGGCATTGGTGTAGTGCTGGCTCAGAAACAACGTGGCCATGATTGCGTTATTGCATATGCCAGCCGCCTCCAATACACCCCTGAACGTAACTATTCGATCACAGAGCGTGAGTGCTTGGCTCTTGTATGGGCGGTGGCGAAATTTCAACCTTATCTATACGGATGCCCATTTTCGGTAGTTACCGACCACCACGCACTCTGCTGGCTTAACTCTCTGAAAGATCCTTCAGGCCGCCTTGGTCGCTGGGCTTTGCGCCTGCAAGAGTTTTCCTATTCGGTGGTCTACAAATCTGGCCGCCTACACCATGATGCCGATTGCCTCTCCCGGTACCCTGTCGACGATCCCGAGGACACTGACGAGCCCACGGAGAATTCTATTTTCTCAGTGTCCGACTTCCTTATTATTGGGGAAGAACAGAAGCGTGATCAAGAGCTTCTTGACATCATCAGCCGTATGGAATCCTCCCCAAATGATGCTTCCGTCCGCTGCTTTGTCTTTCAAAAGGGTGTGCTATACCGTCGCGATTTCCGACCAGACGGGCCCGACCTTCTCATTGTTGTGCCTAAGCATTTGCGCCACTGTGTTCTCACCGAACTTCACGACGCTCCCATGGCTGGACACCTTGGCGTATCCCGCACGTACGAGCGCGTCCGGCGCCGTTTCTTCTGGCCATACCTTGCTCGCTCGGTACGCCGATACGTCGCCACGTGTGACCTATGCCAACGTCGTAAAACACCGTCGCTGCTACCCGCTGGCCATCTTCAAGCAATTGACATACCCGCGGAACCATTTTACCGTGTTGGGTTAGACCTGCTTGGTCCTTTTCCCACATCAACATTGGGAAACAAATGGATAGCCGTTATTACAGACTACGCTACACGCTACGCTATTACGCGAGCTCTACCGACCAGCTGTGCAGCCGACGTCGCTGACTTCTTGTTACGGGACGTTATACTGATTCACGGTGCTCCGAGACAGCTTCTCACAGACCGTGGCCGTACATTTCTATCCCAAGTCATCGCCGACATTTTGCGTTCTTGTTCCACGCAATACGCACTGACAACCGCTTTTCACCCTCAAATAAACGGCGTCACCGAACGATTTAACCGTACTTGAACAAATATGCTCGCTATGTACGTGTCGCCCGACCACCGAGACTGGGACCTTGCCTTATTCTACGCAACTTTCGCGTATAATTCATGCCGTCATGACACAGCGGGCTTTCCGCCGTTTTACTTATTGTACGGAAGAGAGCCGAGTTCGCCACTGGACACAGTCACTCAGCTCACACCTCGTCCACCAGCGAGTATGCCCGCGACGCGATTGCGCGAGCCGATCATGCCCGTCAGCTCGCTCGCGCTCGGCTGATGGCGTCGCAAACCAACCAATGCCGTCGGTACGATGGCGTACATTTCGCTCCCGGTACACTCGTTTTACTCTGGTCCCCTCATCGTCCCCTGGGCCTATCAGAAAAAACTTCTGTCTCATTACACGGGACCCGACCGTATATTGATTGCGTCAAGTAACACCTGTCACCTACGAGATCAGCCCCATCTATCCATCATCATCTACTATGCGGCCCAGCGATATTGTACACGTCTCGCGGATCAAGCCCGACAAGAATGCGTCAGATAACTACCTTTGAAGCACCAGGACGGTGCCTCCGCCGCCGGGGGTCATGCTACGTGCCAGGGCATGGAGTTGAAGAAGACAAAGCAGATAGACTGGCGCGAGCTAATCTGTGTGGCTGACACTGCTCGCCTAACCGGCTGTAAATACATCGGTGACTACCCCTCCGAGTCGGTCTCCTTCTCGTAACAATATCATTATGAGAGACGCTGTAGTGGAGGGCTCCAGAAATTTCGACCCCCTGGGGTTCTTTAACATGTACCCAAATCTGAGCACATGGGCTTACAACACTTCCGCCTCTATCGAACCCTGGTAGTAAGCGCAGTTACTAACGGCGAGGGTGGTAACAGTTACCACCTTTGCTGTTACTACCAGCACTTAGTAAATGCAACTACCCTAGCCGTTACTACCCACGAGTAGTAACTTTTAAAGGTTTCAAAAAAAGTAGCAACCACTACTACCCTGTTTATTATTTTTAGCATAGTTTTTCCTCATTGCTATTGTTGGTCAATTAATGGCTTATTGCTACACAACTTCGGGTAATCTTCCGTGGTGTGCAATGAGTGCGAATTAAAAATACATAGATCTTACAAGTTCGCCGCCTTTTTACTCTACAGTATGAAGTACATGTTGGGTATATATAGCCTATACTTTGCAGATGCAAGTCTGGCACAGGGAAGCACTTGTCTTTCTGGAGGAATTATAGCAAATGTGAATCTGAAGTATTATGTCATACTACCTGACTACGTGTGTTTGGGGACTTAGCACAAGACTTTTAATCAGTCTTACTTGTAAAAAGAAAAACAAAATATATGTCGTATCTATATATTTAAGAAGGGTCACAAAAAGTATTATTTACAGTGGTTGAAACAAAGTGCCGTACATATTTAACAAAGCCACAATGCATTTGAATGCTTCACACAGCTAGTATATCAGTGGTTGAAAGGTCATAATCGTTTTTGGGGTTGGACGTGCCAAAACAACAATTATATTTGGAGACGCGTCGCAGGGGAATACTTGCTACCGTCCTCCGGATTAATTGTGACCGTCTTGTTATTTTGATCCGCCGGTCTTGTTAATTTGCTGTAATTTACTAAGTTTGTTGTAATTGTCTATTGCAACGCGTGTAGCACTTGCCCATGGTTTGTTAACCTGTACTTCTTCGTTTCGACAATATCAGAATGACCTTTACATATCTCGGTTGCGTAATATAAATTTTTTTCTTGGTCTATGGATATCTCCTGCGTCATTTTTCCGTTTAATGATGATACGTCGAGACGATTCCTCTCATAGATTAACAGAATTGGAATCGCACACTGTTTTGGAATAATAGTCAGCAGCCGGGTAGCAAAAAGATAGCAACAGAGCAAGAAAGGTAGTAACGGATGCAGTTACTACCTATTTCATTCCTGTTACTGTTTACCAACATAGGTAGTAAACAGGTCGCAAAAAGTTAGTAACGGCTGCAGCTAGTAACTGTTTACTAACGTATGTAGTGAACAGGTTGAAAAGGGGTAGTAATGATTCGAGGAAGGTAGTAAGCGCTGCAGTTACTACCTGTTTGCTTGCAGTTGCTACCTTTTTACTAACTTTTTTTAAGAGTGCGCTCGCAAATGGCAAGCCAGTCCTCCACGTCAGTGCCATCGGCACCCGTGAAGATGGGTGGACCACGGATCCTGTGGAAGCCGGGACAAGGGGGCGACACGAGAGGAGGCGTTTGCTGAGAGGTGTCGTGGGACACGGTAGATGGCAGGTTACGTGCGCGTAGTTCCAAGGGCATCGAAGGGGATCGTAGCACTCTCCACTATTTTTTTAGGGCGTTCATTAGCCGGCACACAGCGAACATGCACAATGGCGACAGTAACGGCCAAGCACGGACTCTTAGCGCGAGCGGCCTCTTTTTCGGGTAGATCCACTAGAAAGCACTTGAGAGTTCGACCCAATTCAGTGTTTGGAGGCTTCTCTACATGTGTAATTTTGTGCGCTGTATGCCACGGAAAACATAAGATCTCTGGGGGGGCGGCACTTCCTGGCTACACCGCCTTGGGGCATGCCACACGGAGATTAACGCTAATTGCCAACACACACACGCACACACACACACACACGCACACACACACGCACACACACACACACACACACACACACACACACACACACACACACACACACACACACACACACACACACACACACACACACACACACACACACACACACACACGTTGGTGATGAGATACGACCAGAAGAACTCGAGCTGCTTAGAACGAACGCCGTAGCCTCATACCTTTGGTAGATGATTGTTGTATACAGTTAAATGAGTATACATGAAGGAATCCATGCTTCAATGCCGCTTCAGTGCTTACAATTGTTTTGGCCGCACCCAAAATCACGGAATCCTTGCATTCTACGCCACGGCGGAACACTGCAACCATGGCGGCTGGGACAACGTTTCCTAAACGTTGGGCAGGGAGTTGCGCACACTGTCGGATCCCACATAAGTCGATAACCTCGCTGCTGACGGCAGCGCCACCACGTCCACCTCGCTCGAGACACGTTTACGTACGACGCTCAGCCGACATCTTTTGTCTTGAAGCGTCACTACGCACAACTCTAAACAATCTGGCATAAAAGTTGTTTTAAGTGTATAACAACCAAAGCGTTCTTGATCTTTTCACTTGTTTCTGTGAAGTTTTAACGTGTCATTCTTGCATCTGAGAATGCTTTTTCCCAGCTTCTTTTTTTGTGGTTAGGTGGAAGACGTTCAAATCAGGTGACAAATTTTTGACATCGCTTCTGGTATCCGTTATGTACAGCGCTTCTTCGCACTTATGTAGCGCATAACAATCTCGCGGGACGGCTCTTTGCTCTCCCATGGTAGAGTACACCACGTACTCTTAATTGTTAACCACGTGTTCAAAAAAAACATCTCATCAACTAAACATTTGTTATGGTCGTATCAAGACCTATTGTATTACGCACATTTTAGTGCCCCGGCACCCGGATGGTGTTTAGGGTTGACCCAGCATTGCATTACTGCTGGGTTCGATTCACATTTTCATATCAAAAGCATACTGGAACATTCAATGGCGGGTATTGCTCCCATATATGGGGCACAATGGTCATCAGTGATTGCGAAATGTAGTCATTGAATTATTTTCTGACCAATTTTCTAATAATTTACTTATTCCCAGCAGTTGTGCATAAATTTCGGTAAACTTCAGCATTAAAGGGCTAATCTCGTACGGTGCGTTCTTTAAATAACTGATATTTAGACGTTATGTAAGCGTTTAATTATCATATACTGAGCTTTAAACACCCGTTTTCGCCATTGTTATTTTCGCGTATTATTTTCTTATTTTCACGTATTATTTTCATTCTTATGAGTAGAGGCCAAATTCTTAGGCCCTAAAGAGGTGTGTTTTAGGCTCCAAAGACAGGCAGGTTAAACACCACTTTAGGCCTTTAAAGTAATAAATATAGGCGCAATAAATTTCTAGTAAAATTGAAATAACTTAAAACAAACACGTCGTTGACTTGTCTCTACTACAAGGAGTAAAAAAAATACATTGTTTAAGATAGCACAAAGCCGCCAATGGTGGAACATAGGCATACAGTTACCGCGTGATTTGTAGATTAAGATCTTTCGTGTTTTTTTCTTGCGTTGCAAGTCAAGGGTTCACCGTCCAATAAACTCTCTCCTGGAGTCCCTTATGTTTCGTCATGGCTGGAAAGGTCAGCGCAGGATGTAATAACCAGATCACAGGAAGGGAGCGATGCCAGGCCTAATCTCGTAGAATCAATTTCTATTTTGTCTGTGAACACCTTAGAGGGCCTCTCTGACTAGGTTGGGGCATTTCGAGCTCACAAGCGTAATGGATGCACTGGGCACTCTGAATCATGCCTGCTAAGATTCGGAACACTACATGTCGAGGACAAACGCTAAATTTCTTCTGAATGCCGCTTGCCGTTCTCGCGGGCGAGCGCCTCAAGGTGGAGGGAGTGGCAAACAGCAATTAATAGTCGTTCTTTTACGTCACTTCTTTACGTTGATATTTGTGCTCTGACGTCACTCCCTGTACACTCTTCATTAGAACTGGGTTGAATTCTAGCTAGCTATACCTAAAAAAAGAGACGAAAAATGTCCTGTGTCCCGATTATAATCTCACTTTCAGACGGCACCTCAATAAGAGCGTTGCACGTGACATTATTCTAGTTGGCATATGTTATTTGTGGGCTGTGTTATGTATACAGGACAGACTGGCTGCTCCGTTAACCAAAACTATTGGAACATAAGAAAACGCTAATCGGAGGCTCACCTTCTAATGTTTCTTTACATTGTCTAGAGTGAAAGGGCCGCTAAAAAACCTTTGAAAACACAAGAAAGACACAAAAAAACGAGCGTTTCTCGCGCGCGGCTCCATTCGTGACGTCACCAGTTTGTTCACGTGGTGTCTCGGTGAAATAAGCTCTCGATTCATCAATATACGATAGGTAAATGTTGTGAATTGTTTGGTAGTCTGCTTTAGCACTCATTCGCATGCACGGTTCACGGTGTTTTGCATGGCTACCGTGTGGGATAAACTGATTTGCCTTCGCTTCCTGCGTTTGTGACTGCGCAAGCGGAGGTAATAGTGAGTTGCAGAAAAGTGCGTGATCCTCACTTGGTCAAGGCTCGTGCTGACATGTCGTGTATTTTTTGAAGTAATAAGCGGGGAGGAGGAGACAGCGCTAATACGAGGGGTCGTTAAGGCGAGAAAGACTGTCTCACCTTGGAACTAGGGGATGGTTTATAGGGGACCGGCCTCGAGGTGGCCTAAGTGCACGCCAAAATTCGATAAATGCGCAGTTTTGCACCAGCATAGTAATGAATAAACGCGTCTGATCATTGAGACACGGCATATCAATAAATTCGTGAGCCAACTACCGATAAGCTTGCATAAAGAATAAATCAAATGCCTTAGCATTGTTCCCGTGTTAAAATGTACTTTTTGTGCCTGGTCATCCACGCAACCATGTTGTCAATAAACTCAATTGAATTCAATTCAATTCGACATTTCACGTAAATCCCCACGGGTGCCTGACTTATACCCCTGTCACACGGGCACCCGTGAAGACCGTTTAACTCCCTCGTTTTTACAACGAAGATGCGGTTGGTGTCACACGGCCACCCTTACGCAAACGAAGGTGAACGGAGTATTTCGCAAAGGACGTTCAACGATCTCCCTTCGCAGCGAAACGAGGTACTCTCGTCCTCAGCAGTCTAGAGGTCAGAGAAAAATTTCGAGCACTAGGTGGCCGCAGTGAAAGAATAATACATTTTAGCAACATTAAACGTTCTTTCGTTGTAGTACTCATTCACAACGCGTGTTTGTTTACAATATTTACGCCCGCCAGAGTTCACTTACTCTCAACACCGATGCCCTACACACCGTGCCTCGCGACTCGCGAGTCAGGCCGGCCGGCGCCAGCCGATCAACGTCATTACTAGCGCAATATCGCACCAATTCCTCACGTCGTCCGCTGTGTCACTCATGGCTGACGAACACAAAATGTGCGCTCACGAGGCAAGGAAGCATAAGAACTTTCGTACCGGGCATGTACACAGGCAACAAAACAACTAAAAGCACAATGTGGCCAGCGTCACTAGCAGCATTCCTACATTTAGCAAATGCGTTTTTATTTGAAATTATTTTTAATGGTTTGTTAGTCGCATACCTACTTTATAGTGCTTTTTTGTAAAAACCGCATAACGAGGATTTACAAAAAAATCAATAGAGATCAAATTAGAATACTTTTCCGAAAATCAAACAGCGCCAGCTGAGCCCCCTCGCGGCAACTGTTACAACTTTGTCATTGCCGTGTGCACTGCCACAACTCCTTCTCCGTCGAACCCCCTAGGGGAGATTTACGTTGACGGTGTTCAACAGATTTTGGTGGTGGCCGTGTGACAGGGGTATTAGACTCGGACATGACACTCACTCGAAGCTTCGCGTCGTTCTTCCTTAGCACGCGCTTACGGCAGTTCTCGGCGGGCGCCCTCTCTCACTGCGTGCCCCGTGCAGGAACCCCGTCAGCTTTTTACGCAAGCGCGGCTAGAACACTCGCGGAGATTCAGCGCGTCGATCGAGAGTGTGACGTAGTCGAGGTGCAACTCCAAGATTTAGTCGGCCTCATAACCTCGCCTCTATGTGAGTGCTACAAGGTGTTTGACCTGTCCCTGCACAAGCCGAACTGGCATCTCATCACTGCCAGCTTTCTCGACGCCAAGCATGCTTCGTTTATGTACCGCCTGGCAAGGGGGTGTCTGCCAATAATGTACAGACCCTTCACACCAAACATCCAGCGAGGTGTTTGTCCTTTTCGTCACAGTCGAGAGGACGTGGCTCACATCTTTCACGAGTGCGCCTTTCCAAAAGCCCTACTCCGCAAGATGGCCGACTTATTTCAGTTCCCAGGAGTTCCATATCCCAAGGTCCGGTATTTAAATCCGCTCCCTTCTCACGCGGTCAACCAGTTCGTGCTTCTTATCGTCGAGTGCCTATAGCAAGTTTGGTTGGCACGATGCGAGGCCGTTTACCGGGGGAGGCTGCCGGGCCTTCACGAAGTGCTTGCAAAAGTGCGGAAGGAGGAATGGTTTCATCTCTTTCGTGAGCGGTATCCCCTAGGCGCGAGGAAGTTTCTCGAAACCTGGCACCGACCGGCAGTGATCTATAGCGAGTCTAAAGGCCAACTAACCATCCAGCTATGATGGCGGAACATCTAGCAGCACGATTTGGCGAGGCATCACTCGCCTGCATGCCTTGTTTAAGTCCGTCGGCGCGTTCATTCCGCGCTAGGACAAGCGACCACGCCTGGCGGTTTGTTTACATTCTGCTCGGCTGGGCCCTCCTGCCTTCTCCGGGGGAAAGCGTTTTCTTTCAGGCGGCGCGCCCTTCGGCGGGCGCTCTCTCTTCCTCTCCGGCTCCTTCTCTAGCGAGAGAAAGCATGCACTCTTTCTCCCTCCGTGCTAAACTTGTTTCCCTCGCTAGCCCCGCCCTCGGCGTGTGTATACTGGTCTGCTGCGTGAGCAGCTGCTGCGTCACGCGCGTAATTCAAAACCACTCGCTGGCAGGCAGCCAGCAGGCACAAGCCTGCGACGTGTTTCTCCCGCGCGCCGATCGTCTTCGTCGCGCGCGGGGGCGTAGCGCAACCGCTCGCTTTGAACGGGGAAAACGGGGGTCTTCGACCTCCGGTCGCTATGGAAAGGCCACATCTCCATGTGCACTGACCTCGTCAGCTGCACTAAAGAGTGGCCCCCTTGCCTGGGAAAAGTATTGTCGTGTAGCCGGCACGGCGACACGTGAAAGTAACCACGCTACACCACTGTACGATCCATGACAATCCCAGTTTAATCAGCGAGTATCGTTTATATACACACGAGCGCAGTGGCGCCATCTATTGTGAGTCCAATGACTCAGAAGGTCATCTGGTGTAAATGCACAACACTACATCTACCCCCTCCCTTAATAATAGAACACAGATTATGTGCATAAAAAAGAAACAGTCACTACCCGTGACAGAAAACTATAGTAAGTCTCCACTGTAAACAAGTCACTGCACTTCAGTAAGGTTGAGAGCTGGGCTAGTTGGTGAGACATCATTTAACCATATGGTGTAGTAGCGCAAATTCACGGGGACGAAGAGGACAAGAAAACACGACACTCGCTACTTCGCAACTAATTTTTATTTCAGAAGCAGCACTTCATATATAACCCATAACCCTAGCGACACAGAAAAGAACTACGAACACTGAATCATTGCCAACAGAAGCTTTTGCGCAGACTCAAGCGATAGTACACGGCAGTTAAGCTTAGACACTTTTAGATGACATAACTAAAACAGCCCTGGGTAACATCAAATCAAAAAAACCAAAAAAAAATTCTTGGACTGGGTCCGAAGTTCTGTTTCGAACCGTCGCTCTCTCCACCGGAAAAAGTGACACTGGTCAAGACCATGGCGCGTCGTGTGTCGGAGGAGGATCGTCCAAGATTCATCACCGAGTGCGTCGATGTGCTTTCCAGGACAATAACCAGCGACAGAAAACAACATCACGTAAGGAATTTAGTGAACTTTGGTGTAGGAAACAGCTTGCGTTTTCTTACGTCGGATAAGGAAGGTTGTTTGGTTGTCATACCGGAAGGTCTCTTTCAAGATAAGGCGTTGGCAGCCGTAGAAAAAAAATTTTGTCCGTGTAGACGTAAAGGCGAACAAGGTTAAGCAAATGGCTCTCACTTTACTAGAGAACAGTAAATTGGAACGGCTTGCATCAGCAGTAAAAAGAGCAGGTAGCTTACATCTTGAGTTGTTTTTTGCGGCAAAGACTCATAAAATTGATATTCCATTCAGAGCCATTGCATCCGAAAGGGACTCGTGGCAACTATGCTTGTCTTCGTATCTTCAGTGTCACCTTAAGACATTGAAGGTATCGAATCCTTTCAGTCTGCCAAATTCTGAGGCGTTAGTTTCGTATTTAGGCACACATAACCCAGGAAGATGCTATTTCTTCAGCGTAGACATACAAGATATGTATTACAACATCCCGCATGGTCCGCTATTGTCAAGTGTAAAGCATTGTATAACAGAAGAAAACGATGAGTTGGAGTTTGTGAATAAGTGTGGTGTATCGGTGGATGCCTTTCTTGAATTGTTAACCTTTTACCTTAGGTCGACATTTGTTATGTGGAACAAGGCTATGTACCGACAAAAATCCGGTATCGCAATAGGCTCGAAAGTAGCCCCGGTTTTAAGCACAATTTATTTATCAAAAATGGACAAGGCAATAGATTTAAACCTTAAAGGGCTTGCACTAAAGGTGTTTCGGTTTGTAGATGACTTTTTGGTTTTTATTGAATCGGATGGTCGGGATAAAATGGTCGCAGAAGTTTTGAAAGTCTTCAAGAAAAATAGTAGAGGGCTTGAATTTACTCATGAATTGCCAGTCAATGACAAACTGCAGTTTTTGGATATTGAGTTAGATGCCACAGCAGAACATGTATGCTGGTCATACAATCCGCGAACGGAAAAACCCTTACTTAGCTACCGATCGGCACATTCTAAAGTTGTAAAAAGCGGCATAGCCTTTTCATGTTTGAGAGCAGCCTTAACAAAGTCATGTCCAAAAAAGGTTAGCGAAAGCTTCAACCAACAAATTATCAGGCTGAAAAATGCCGGGTACGAAAAACACGTGTTGTGTAGATCAGCTAACAAGCTGATTAGTCACGTACGCAACAACTTTCATAAAAAAATGACAAGTAATGAAAACAGGAAGAAGATAGTGTCAGTTCCATATGCGCACAAGATTGCCCATAACTTAAAAAACGTAGGTAATCGCTATGGCCTAGAATTAGTTTTTTCGGCACCCAACAAGCTTAGTAAAATATGTTCCAAACTAGACCGTAAAGTATCCATAGCAGTAAACACTAATGCTGGTAGTTGTACGGTAAATCACACAACAAAATTTGTTAAGTGTAGCCTATCAGTCGTGTATTGCTAGCCGCTCACGTGTGGAAAGGTATACATCGGCCAGACGGGTCGTTGTTTGAACACCCGACTTTTAGAACACAAGCGATCATTAGGAACTGACATTCATTCTCACATAAAGAGACACTGTTCCCAGTGTGGCTGCTCACCACTGTACAGTGACACATCCGTAGTCTTCCGTCATGGAAACCAACTAACCAGAGAAATTGTCGAAGCCTTTCACATTAAAAAAAGAAAAGAAGGATGCATTAGTCAGTCATCGGTTTCGTTAAGTAACCGAGAAGCCAGCTACCTCGAAGGACTAAATTGAGATCAGTGTTTGCATGTGTCATACTCTCCTTTTTGGTCGTTTCAAAATTTTGTTTCAAACACGTGTGAAATCCCGCAATTTTTTTTTGGTTTTTTTGATTTGATGTTACCCAGGGCTGTTTTAGTTATGTCATCTAAAAGTGTCTAAGCTTAACTGCCGTGTACTATCGCTTGAGTCTGCGCAAAAGCTTCTGTTGGCAATGATTCAGTGTTCGTAGTTCTCTTCTGTGTCGCTAGGGTTATGGGTTATATATGAAGTGCTGCTGCTGAAATAAAAATTAGTTGCGAGGTAGCGAGTGTCGTGTTTTCTTGTCCTCTTCGTCCCCGTGAATTTGCGCTACTACACCATATGGTTAAATGAAGTCACTGCACATAGTCCCCGAGTCTCTCTGGTGGTCTTCGCTCCCATGTAGAGCGATGGAGGGGCACCGGCTGCTCTTCTGGCTGATGGACGACCTCTGGTTTGTCGGCACGATCAGCACCGATTCCTGCGGTCGTCTTCCCCGTTGGTGGAGGCCGTGGTGGGCTTGGCGTATGAGGAGGCAGTGCTGACCCCCCCGGAGACTGTGCAGCTTCCTGTATTGGGATATTTTGGGTCGTGTGGCACTTTGCCTTCGAGGACGGTTTTCGTGCTGTGGCGTTTCCTGCCGACCCGTCTGTCTCCATGTCCGCCCACAGCGGTTCTTGTCTTGCCCCCGTTTCCTCGTGAACAGCTTCATGGGGTACAGCGGACAGTTGGGAGGCATTCCAGGTACGGCCGTCCTCCAAGTGGAATGAACATCGTCCTACCCGCCTCAGTATTTTGAGTGGAGCCCCAAAACTAGGGGTGCCTTTTATTCCAGGTACCGGGCATTTCACCCGCACGTAGGCCCCCACTTTAAATTTGGGCTCCCGGGCTGCTCTTCGCTTGTCTGCATACGCCTTATTTCTTTGTTGGTATTCGCAGACACGACGCCGAAGTCTACGCAGTTCACGGGCGGGATGGGTGCTGAAATCCGCTGATGGCTGGCCAACAACATCTAATGATGTCCTCATGTGGCAGCCAAGAAGCAACACTGCTGGAGAGATGCCACTGGCGCTGTGGGGTGTGGCTCGGTAAATACCCGGGCACTCTATAACTGTGGTCTTGATTGGTCGCTGCTCTAGGAGAGCTACTTGTATATACGATTTCAAGACCCTGTTGAATCTTTCCACTAAGCCATTGACTTGAGGGTGGTAAACTGCCGAGAAGAAATGCTTGGTGCCCCTGTCTGCAAGGAACCACTCGAATTCACTCGACGTAAACTGTCGGCCGTGGTCTGAGACTAGTTCAGTCGGGTAACCCTCCCGCGCAAAGACAGCAAGCAGAAAGTTGATCACCGTGCGAGAAGTGATGCCACTGCAGAACGCAATCTCTGGCCATCTGTAGAAGTAGTCCACTACCACGATGACAAATTGACAGTCGGACGGTGCACGTTCAAAGGGGCCCATGATGTCTATTGATATTTTGTCCCAAGGCCTGCCAGGAAGCGGGACAGGCTGTAGTGGGGCTTGCCAGTTCTTGACACTCTTGTCCGAGGCTTGACAGGCGCTGCAACTCCGGACGGTGGCCTCCACATGCTTGTCAAGGCAAAGCCACCAGTACTTGTCCCTGATGCGCTGCTTAGTCTTGACAATTCCCTGGTGTGACTCATGAGCTAACTGGATGAATGTATCCCTTAGCTTGGCAGGCACTACAACGCGTTCTGTGCGCAGAAACAACCCATCTACTACCGAGAGCTCGTCTCGTATTTCGTAGTATGGAGTCAGTTTTGCGGCAAGTCTTTTCCTTGTTGGCCATGATGACTGCATAAATTGCATTACCTGCCGTAGTATGTCATCCTCCGCGGTAGCAACCTGAAGATATGTACAGACGATGTAACCAAGGACACAACTTCTTCATCAACATGGAAGCCCCCTTTTGTGTCTGGCACGGACAGTCTGGACAAGGCATCTGCTACCTGGTTGTGGGCTCCGCTGCGGTACTGTATTTTGAAGTTGTAGTGCAGCAGTCGTGCGGTCCACCTTGCAATACGAAGTGACTGCTGTCCTGTGCTACGGGATGAGAGCAGTGCCACCAAAGCCTGGTGATCCGTCAGTAGAGTAAATGATCTGCCCCAGAGGTAAACGTGCCACTTCTTGCAGGCCCACAGACAGGCAAGGGCCTCGCGCTCTCCGGTCGAGTATTTTCGTTCTGTCTCTGTAAATGTCCGCGATGCAAATGCCACAGTACGCACATGGGACCCCTCCACTTGCTGCAGTACGGCACCGAGACCGTACGCAGAGGCATCTGTTGCGACAATGACAGGTAGCGTCGGGTCAAACATTCGGAGGACCTTGTGGGATGCTTGAAGTCTTTTTACTACCGCGAAGCTCTCTTCGCAGCGTCATCCCAGCCGAAGTGCACGTCTTTGCGAAGTAGACGACGCATTGGCTCTACTTGCTCTGCCAGTTGCGGCACGAATTTGGAATAGTATTCAACTAGCCCCAAAAAGGAGCGTAGCGTGGCTGCATCTCTAGGCGCAGGAGCATTGATGATTGCATCAATCTTGGTCTGGAGCGGTGCTATACCCTCTGCGCTGACGCGATGTCCTAAGAACGACAGCTCCGACGTGTTGAAGACGCATTTTTCGTTGAGCTTGAGCCCAGCTTCTGCTATTCGTTCCAGCACTTGCTCCGAGTTTTGCCTGTGTTCGCTCTCCGTCTTGCCAAAAATGATTATGTGATCCAAGTAGCATAAGACCCCTTTGCAACCTCCAAGAATTTTCGTCATGATTTGCTGAAACGCAGCTGGTGCCGATGCCAACCCGAAGCAGACCCTCTTGAATCTAATGAGGCCATCGTGAGTTATAAATGAAGTTAGGTCCGTGCTGTCGGGTGCAGCACAACCTGGTAGTAGGCTGATGCCAGGTCCACCTTGGAAAAGCAGCGGGCTCCATTGAGGGCATGAAGCAGCTCCTCCATATGAGGCAAAGGGAAGTTGTCTGCTACTATAGCTTAGTTGGGCTCCCGGAGATCGACACACAGTCGAATGCTACCATCTGCTTTGCGGGCTGCTACAATAGGAGATACCCACTCGGAAGCATTGACTCTCTCAATGACATCAGCAGCAAGTAGCTTCTCAATCTCGTCAAAGACTGGCTGGCGGACTGAAAATGGTAGGGGTCTCAGCTTCTGTGCGACTGGCGCGATGGAAGTTTTCACCTTAACTTTGTGCTGCACCCCTCTTACAAGTCCCAGGCCAGGCAAAAACAAGTGGCCAAACTTGGTCCACAGTGTTGGCAGCATTCCAAACTTGGGAGGGCCAAGGGGTTTTTCATGCCTGGGGCTTTGGGGAAGGCCTGAACTCACTGCTGGAAGCTCTCGGCATTCCTGCGTGGACATTTGCAGGCAGCGCGATTCCTCTCCCATGATGCGAATGCCAAAGGCTTGAACAGCATCCAGGCCAAGGAGAGATGTACCACATGGCGTAACGTGAAAAGTTACAATGGCTTCTTTCCGTTTGTATGTGACTATGGCATGAAATGACCCGAGAGCGGGAATCTTCCTGCGCGGAAAATATAGCAATGTAAGATGGGAACTTGTCAATTGTACTGCGTTTGCGAACAAGCCTTGGAATTGGTGCTCACCCATAATAGACACGGCCGAGCCTGCGTCCACCAAAAAGTTCATGGTATGCACCCGTGTCGTCGCGGTAACTGACGTGACATTGACATCCACGTAGACACCTGTGCTCTTATCAGTACAGACCGCCAAGATGCTAATGACACTGGTAGGATCCTCTTCCGGAACGATTTCCTGGACCTCTGCAGAATACCCTTCTCGGCCGCGACGGTAGCGGCGACATGCTCTCTTAAAATGGCCGCGGCGTCCGCAGGCAAAACATGTGCGACCGCGCGCGGGACATTCCGTAGGCGAACACCGTGCTGCGCCGCAGTTTCCGCAGGCATTTACATTTCTAGGCCCGGGGACAGCAGCGGCGGTGGCATTCATATCAGGTGAAGGTGCGCTGTACGCGCGTGAGCAGCTGAAGTGGCGGCGACGGCCCGGGAGGCGTGTGCCGTTATCGCCGTTATCTCGTCGATCGTGCCTGGCTGAGCTGTCTCGCAACTGCTGTTGAATGCGCTGCATAGGATTGGCGGAAGCTTCGAATTCACGCTGGGTTTGCTCACGAAGCCGTACTACCTCGACAGCATGATCGAACGTAAGGTTATCGCCCTCCAGCAGCAATCGCTCTCGTAGCCGCGGGCACGTGTCCCTGCTACGAACTGTTCACACAGGTTTTCGTCCGCTTGAGTGGCGAAATTGCAAAGAGCTGCTAACTCCCGAAGCGCTACGGCGAAATCAGTGATGGGCTCACCCTGCAGTTGACGACGCTCCCGGAATCGATGGCGTTGAAGGCGGACGTTGCAGGGGGTGGCGAAATGCGTCGAAAGCATCTCAACGGCTACGTCGTACTCGTCGGGTGGGCGTAGGGCTTCCGTGGTCATGTCTTGCGTTCCAGTAGGTGCAGTGGTTCCGATGATTCCAGCGGCGGCCTCTGGCGTGACCGTGACACCGGGGGCAGCACTCGTTGTCTCTGCCTTGGTTGGCGTCGTACTAGGCGGAAGCGCGTCGAAAATGCGCTGTCCTTCCGTCCCAAGGCAGTGCAGCAGGAGGGCTCAGGGACGGGGTGCGGATAGCTCGTTCGCTCCGGACGCCAGCAGAAACCTTTCGAACAGTCGTAACCATCATGGCACATCGGGCGTGCCAGGGGTGGCCAGAAAAGGAGGAGGTGGCAAAATGCCCGTGGAAGCCATCCTCGTCGCCAGAATGTCGTGTAGCCGGCACGGCGACACGTGAAAGTAACCACGCTACACCACTGTACGATCCATGACAATCCCAGTTTAATCAGCGAGTATCGTTTATATACACACGACCGCAGTGGCGCCATCTATTGTGAGTCCAATGACCCAGAAGGTACCGGCCACCTCGTGGCATGGGGGGGGGGCCGCGAAACATGTCGTGTCTTCCCGGTGCTTTGCGCGCCGTGTGGATGCGGCACCCTTGTCCAGGTTGGGCCGTTCACCCAAAACAAAAAAGGACCCGTCCTCTAACCAGGGGCCGGACCCCTACCTGTGTGAACGTAACTGGATGATGAGTGATATGTACGCTGGGACGCGGCGCTTTCGGGTGTCAACTCCCCTTCCTTTGTGCAAACGGTAGGAATGCCCGCGGGACGGCTCCATGCACTCCCATTCTAGAGTACGACGTACTCTAATCATTTCCCACTCTATAAATAAGTAGTAGTCCCGCAGCTGTCAAAGGGCGGACCGAGGCTCGTGGGGCGCTTGCGGTCAGGAGGTTGGCCATGACCGCTAAGCGCCTTGCCATGAACAAACATGGACACTCCATGTTTGTTCATGGAGTGTCCACTCCATGAACAAACATGGAGCGGACACTCCGGCGGGGTTTCGCGACCTAGCTGCTGCGCTGATTTCAGCGCTACAAGTGGCTGGTCAGACCCTATGTCTTCACCATATATAAATCAAGCAAAAAAGTGCTTATTTCTGATGATGGGATATACCTTATGCTCCGTAAGCGAGTGACTTTACCACTAGGCTACACACCCATGTTTCCACTAAGGGAATGCATGCACAGTCGGTCGCACTTATTAAGGGAAATCTCGGAACGTACGAATCGCGGTGCGGCCAGCACTTCAGCAATGCATTGGCAGCAGCTCGCGCATGTGCAGACACTAGAAGGGCCGTTGTCTGCATCGTCTGCTCAGGCGAGTACAGCTGTGTCCGCACCACGTGTCATGTGATCTGAGATTTCCCCTAAGTGTGAAAAAGACTGTACATCCACGTGAATGCTCCGTAAAACCACGTGAATTTGTACCCCTAGTGCAAAACAAATGCACAAAAACAACGCTTCTTAATCAGACTTCACTGATTTGGTGGTAGTGCATTAAACGTCCTCAGCAACACACGATGCAGAGTCGGCATTAAGAATTGCACAAATTAATAAAAAATGTATCTCAAAAAGTCACAGCTTTACTGTAAAGGCGAAGCAATGAACACGATAGCAACAAATTATAAGGTCACGCGCAGATTGAAAAGCAGCTCGAAGCGTGCCCCACGTTTCTCACGCACAAATGACGCACGAAACGTACTCACAGGTACAGATCGATGCACGCGAATAAGCGTCTCAGTTGTTATTTCGCTGTGTCTGAAAAACGCACGCTTTTCGCAAACGGAGATTGCAGTAACCTTTGTGCGCCCAGTAACTCCAACAGAATCGTTCCTTGTAAAGCCCCAGGCCAGGCAAGACGTATGATCGTCCCGTCCTCCCCACTGTGAGATAAGGGCGCACGAAGAAGCATCGCTCCCCCCCCCCTCTGAGCAGGGCAAAGTACGCGTGGGAGATTACAGTGCATGCCGCCGCACGATGTGGACATACGCGCTCATTGCGCCATCTTGCTGGTAATGCTTAAAACACGATGATTCCACCCCCCCCCCATATGCCAGTGAGCAGCGGTAAGTGGTAGATATCAATAGCTTGCCTTTTCATCGGTGAAGGAGGTGCTCCTTCTTCTGAATAGCAGTCGGGACACCTCTGTTGCCTTGCCTCTTCTGCACCAACTTCAGTTGCCGCAGCAACGAAGGTGGTGGGGGGGGGGGGGGTAAATGCGGCGGTGTCGGTACCTATGGCCAACCTCGTGCCTCCACCAGTGCTCCTGCCAACCATGTTGGCGGCTGCTCTTTGGGTGGCTGCGTCGCGGCGGGTAAGTTGCCTCGCGACGAGGTGAACGGCTATGGTTAGGCGGGATGCTGGTGAGTCTTTGCCTGTTTGGCGGCTGCTGGTTTTCGGCTGCGGGTGTTGATGATTGCAATGTCCCCCCATGTGCGCGGGAAACCACTTAAGGGCCTCATCGGTACCCTTGCCTGACGCGAAGTCCAGTCCTAGTGTTAAGCATGCGAGTCACCTACTCGGACAACCAGCCTTTATTAAAAAATAAATATAAATATCAAAAATGACAAATCAGTTGCTAGTCTGCCCTGGTCACTGTGTCTCTATCGTGTTTGTCCTCATGTGTGTGCGCTAAAGCCTCATGCACATGGTTCATTAACGGTCCTATAGTGTCTAGAAATATATTTCTAGGAAATATAACACTGCTGCTAAAAACCCAGATACTCGATCGCTTGGCTTCGCTTTACCTTCGCCCTTTCGGTGGCGACCCCCTCTCCCCCCCCTATTTTTTTCGATGTAGAGCAGCCCGTCATGAATTCACATCACTGGCACCAAACCACGTAAGAAAAACGAAGATTTGTTTGTTTTAAACCCCTGCGACCTCATAAAAATCATCTTGATATATTATTTTCGTGACATCACTTTTATTCGGGAGGTGCCGCAACAAAGCCTCTGCTCGATTGATAGTTACTTTAGCTGGTTACCCCGCCACAGTGGTCTAGTGGCTAAGGTACTCGGCTGCTGATCCGCAGATCGCGGGATCGAATCGCGGCTGCGGCAGCTGCATTTCCGATGTAGGCCCGTGTGCTCAGATTTGGGTGCACGTTAAAGAACCCCACGTGGTCGAAGCATCCGGAGCCCTCCACTACGGCGTCTCTCATAATCACATAGAGGTTTCGGGACGTTAAACTCAACATATCAATCAAATCGACAGCGACGAAGAAGAGTGCTCTAATATGAAGACCTTAAGCTGCGCACCGAGTGACGATGATCGTTCGCGGCCGTTGCCGTCCGACGACCATCACATTGACAGGCGCACCAGGCTTACGCATGGCCCTATTCAGCGTCGGTTGGATTATTACCCGCAAAAAGAGACAGCAGGCGATACGCGAAGGTTTTGCGCGGGCTGGTACGAGGAGTTTAACTCGCTTGAATATAGCATCGAGAAAGACGCTGCGCTTTGCTTTTACTTGCACGCTCTTCCACAGCAATCCAACGTGCAAGGGTCGTTCAGAAACACCATTCGTCTCCGCGGGCTTCAACACACTGAAGGAAGCCGTAGAGAAGATCAGGCTTCATGAAAAATCGTGAAGTCACTTATAAGCATCCTGTGCTGGAACTATTTCAGTAAGTGTAAACCTGTGTACGAATTAATGCGTGTTGGTTTGAGAGAAGAAAAACAAAAATGAAACCGAAAATTTGAAAAGGGTATTGTTGACGTTGTGATTCTAGTTGCGAATCGTGGCAGGCCCTTTAGATGAGATAAAGAAAGCGAGAAAAGCACAGAAATACGTTTGTTCTTAGAGATCGTTAATCTCTTGAATTAATGCGATCCTGTCTTGCAAACTCGCCGTGACTCTGGACTCAAAAACTCTCTGTACGCTAGCAATAGAACACAGAACGACCTCGTTTGAGTATCTGCATGCTGTGAAGATGCAATCAGCAGGGAAGTCATCCCACAAATCAATCAACTTCAGCTGCTTCAAGCTTGATCAACAAGCGGCGCAGCAATTCGATCAGCTGAAGCGAGTCTCAGCTATCCCTCTCTTATCGGGTCACACTCCGCTGCCCTCTCCGCTCGCCCGCTCGCTTGCAAACCCACCCAGATAAAACCATTTAACCGGGCGCGCTACATACTAAAAACGAAAACGCAGATCTCGTTCCTCACCCCAGAACAACGCCATGTGCGGCGAACGGTTCTATTGACTGCACGGAGTAAAAAAAAAAAAAACATTCTTCTAACGCTGAGTCCTCACATGTGAAATGCCGTTATGGACGTTATGCAATGCATTCGCATTTTCTCACCATTCCCTTCGGGAGGGAGGAGGGGGCGCATTTTTTTCTGATTAAGAGCAAACGGGCCGGCCGCTACACTCGCGTCTATATTCTAAGTGTGCGATTCGCAGCCTGATTATGACTCGTCGAACAGCTGCTAATAATCACTGGGTTATTTGGCCCTTTTTGCCGCCGGAAGTGGATGTTGCGGGGTTGCGGTGTTCGAAAAATACAACATCAACCACTTCAGTGACTGCGGGCATATTTTTCTACAGTAAAGTAGTAAATACGCCCACAACAATATTGTGCATCTACAATAAACATGCAGCTCTTTCCTTCATGTTTAATCCACTGAAAGCAAGAGAGCGACGGTGCGAATCGGCCGGATAGTCACCATGGGCAGGCTGTTTTCCTTTTTCGATACCGTAAGTGTGGTGCAAAAAACATAAAGAAACAGTGAAATGTTATTTTTCCACTCACCGCTCACCGCCGCCCTCGCATTGAGAGCCGTATGCACTGCCGTTTTCGTCTTAGAATCTAGCCTTCCATCGCTGAGAGACGTAACAGCACAGTGGTGAAGGAAAGAGAAAAGCATTTTCGGAGAAGTGGTCGCGAGCTTTGAAAACAACAGCTTTCGACTGTAGGCGATATAAACTAAACTCCCGTCAAGACCAACGCTCACGATAAGCTTCTAACACACTGCATCATCTCTAAAGTGAACAGCTGCATAAAAATGCACATTAGAAACTCTAGCTCACTCTCAACATCGCGGTCACGTCAGTTGTGATGCAGACGACGGCGTCACCGAAAAACCCCACCGCCCCTGCAAGAGCACGTGACTGCTGCTGCCCTTTTCCTTCGGCAGTTCGTATCGCGAGGGCCTCTTCGGGAGCATGCCATCACGCAGTCAGCCGTGGCAAGCGAAGTTTTGAAGCTAGCAGTAGTGTCGGCTCAACACGCGACCTTTTCCGGAAATATCACGCAAGAAACAAGACTTGCCGAGACCTCGGGGTATGGCCCCCTGCAGGTTTTCTTTACAGTGAAATATACTTTCATCCAAGAGTGCTGCTTCGGTGCAGGCTGGTTGGCTTCGGACAGCATGAAGTACGAGTATTATTTAAGGGTGCCAAGTCTACCCCTTAGCAGAGTCCTTAAATTGAAGGACTCTACCCTTAGTAAATACTAAGGTTCGTACTTTGTGCCCCCCCCCCCCTCTATTAGGTTATTTGGGGGGGGGGCGGTCGCCTCCTCCTACCTCCACCCCCGTGCGCGAGCCTATGTCGCAGTGAATGGTTTTTGCAAGTTTCAATAAAATAGTGTCAAGTGCTTCTCACAGCAAGTTCAAATTTAAAGCCACACGCGCAACAGCACGGAAATAACAGTAGCAAGCCGGCTCAAACACTCAGATTTTAAAAAAATTGACCTTTCTCGGTCGTGTCGACACTTACCGTGGAAGAGCACTTTGGTGAGCAATAGGACACTGAGCCTGCCATCGCGAGTTAGAACACCCTAGGCACTGAAACCGTCGCCTTCGACGGGGTTCGCGTGCCAAGAAGCCGTTCGGACCACATAGCCGGCCCGTACGCGAAGCTCAGCTCCCGCTGCGAAGGCCGCTCCACGCTCGTCCACCGAAAGGCCGCATCCTCCACGACTGCGACAAATGCCGGGAAAGCCAGCGTCACGTACACCGGGAGCCATGCCGTGACAAACCGCCGGTGCGAGTCGGGCTCCTACAGGCAATTGGAGCGTTGAAAGGTGACACCTTATAAGAGATGAACAAATCAGCTTTTACGAATGTTTGAACTAACTTATTATGAGCCGTTTGTATGACTGGTTTTGTTTTCTTTTTCGTGCTCTAATGGTGCACGCCTTGCTAACGATGTTCCTCCTATCGAAGGGGTGGCGATCGGAATACGCGAGTAGTCTGCCACGATGGAGCAGTGGTTAACGTCATCGCCTGCTAACTTCGAAGGTCGCGCGCGTTCGATCCAGGCCGCGACGGTCGCATTTAGGTGGAGGCGAAATGGTAAAGGCCCATGTAGTGTGCGATGTCAGTGGCACGTTGAAGAACTCAGGATAGTCGAAATTTCCGAAGCCCTCCGGTACGGCGTCTCTCCTAATGATATCTTGGTTTTGAGACGTAAACCCCAGATAATCTCATTATTGGACTACGTGGGTTGTACTCGCCGGATCTGGATGGAGTTGCTTCAATCTGCTTTCTGGTATTCTTCTATTCCTAAAAGTAAAGGTGCAAATGAGCTTCTCAGCCCTTACTCATTTCATGCATTGTTACGAAAGACGGCGACGCCAACGCGGTCCCGAAGGCGTCACTGCTTCGAACTCCGCCGGGAAGGTCACCAGCCGTTGGTAGCGTAGGTTTCTCAGCTCGCGACTGCTTCTGCGCAGAGCTGATAGACGAGCGGACGAGACGACGGTGAGTTAAACCAGGTTTATGTGCAGCATATATACAGTAGCGTAACAATTTCGGCACTGGGGCCGACAGTTTAGAGACTCGAAGAGCCGAGCTCTCTTCTCTGACACATAGATCTACTCTCGCGACGCGCCGCAGGGCTTTTTTTTTTATATGCACCCGGAAGTATTCTTTGAGTAACTAAATGTCAGACCAGAAGCGACGCTGGCTGTGAGGTGAGAATCCTCCAATGGGGTCGCCGCTGGGCCGCGTCATTCTCATCGAATCTGGAGCCACTGCGCTGCACGTGGCTGCACCCAAGGACGAGTGACGTCACCACGCATTGCGTCAGACTCACCAGGACAGGAAGGTGCGATACTTCGACGGGCTCGCTGTGCGCGCGCGACAGAAAGGCACCGCCGCGTGATGACGCGTTGAGTTGTTCGCGGTCAGGTGGGCTCGCGTGCTGGCCTTGACACAGATTGCCTTTTTTCCTAGAGGCAATGGACGTTTCGGGTGGACTCGCAGGCATAACAGCATACAGTTCGAGGTAAGGGGACATCACCCGGTAGGGAATCTCATAACTGTGTTTTTTTCAAGCCAGATATGTCCGTCAAACAAATATACTTAGACCCGATTTCTCGCCCAATGGACCAATACTACGCTGCTGCGACAATATCATGTAGCTCTCGCAATCATACAGTCAGTGACACGCACGAGAGCTGAGGACGTTAACAATTTGGGCTGCGCATGTCCAAGTTACGTCTACATGACCACGTGAGAGCCATGACAGAGCCATGGAAAAAGAAACGTGTGTCTACATACGATTCTTCACGAGGACTATACACTCCGACCTTTCGTCTAGTTGACTTTGGGAACTTTCAACAACTTTGCCCCTGCCTCTCAACTCTGTGATCGCTCTTCCGATGATTAGTAACAGGCATACATTTATATATGAAATAATTGTTACTATTATCACTGCGATTACAAAATACATTTCTGATTTAAAATAGTAGCAAATGCAAGCAATGAAGACATTATATTGAGAATAACTATTAAGCACCAAGTTCCAACAGGTAGCCGCATATGCTAGAAAAAAGGGGGCTCAGTACTTGTCTCTGATAAAACGTTCCGAAATAGCTTGCCCATACAATAGGTACTTGTTTTTTAGTTTACAATACGTGGAACATACAGAAGGTATACAAACGATGGCCAGACTGCAGAGTCCGGCCGTTGTCTTTAGTGCCTGCCGCGGTCACAAGTATCTAGAATGATCTCACGAACTCAGCAAAGAGCGACACCACCTCAGACCCGGGCACAGCCACTAGCACGGAAGTCCAGGACGTGAGCCCCCCGTGAAACTACTTTACCTGGCCCGGTCTGGCTGGTAACGGAAAGGCTCGAGCCTCGGACATTTGCCGACACCCAAACTACAGTGCACTCGAACTAACGGGCAAGGGGACGCATTGGTAGCTGAGCGTGCCAAGCACTCATCAATGGAGTCGTTTTGCCCATCTCTAAGCTGGATTTTTATTTTGAAATATGTTTGTTTTGGTTCCCTTACAGAACTTCATTCTCTAAGAAAACAAATGGCACCAATTGTCTGTCTAGCTTTTGACAGCATATCTAACAGCCCTAAAGAAACTCAACCACGAGGCGTGTTTGGTTTCAAAATTTCGTGATTTTTTTTTATTTCTTGTCATGTAGAATTATTTAGGGTGGTTTTGCTTTTTGTCCTGCAAAGGGCTTTTATTGTATTTTTGTACAAAGTTTATTGAAACGTGATAGAAAGTGCTTTTTTTTTTTCTACATTCGTTTTGCATCGCGCTACAATGCATTCGTATTCAACATGCACGCTACTTTCTATGTTTAGTGTCGCTGGCGTATTGTGCGTGTTGATAGTTTTTATCCGAGACAGGAAGAGATTGTTTGATAAAAGATAAACCAAGACTTTTCACTAAACGGACAGTCTCCAAGAAACTTTTCGTTCATGTATAATCTGAAGATATTGAATCGCAATGCGTTCTAATTTAAAAATATCTGAGCTTTCATCGTCTCCAAACCACGATTCGATTATGAGAGATGCCGTAGTGATAGGCTCCGAAAATATAGACCACCTGGCGTCCTTTAACGTGCCCCTAAATCGAAGCACCATGTGCACCAAAGATGGTCGCCTCCATCTTAATGCAGCCGCCACAGCCGGATTCAATCCACAACGTTAGGGTTAGCAGTAAAGTCCCATAACCACTAGACAACCGCGGCGGGGAACGCAATGTGGTGTGGTGAGCGAGAACACCAGCAAAAAAAAAACAACGATTATGAATTTTTATATTAAACTTGGAAAGATTCTGCGAAGAAAGCCAAATATGCGCCCACGGCAATTGGCTGTTGCGCTGTCCTAATTTCTCTGAGCCTAAAGATTTTCGATGTTGACAGTGAGCACAAATTCACTCATCATTCATTCAGCATCAGCGGGAGCCTGCAAAAATACTTTGATGAAATCGGAATGATGGCTGAATGGGTCAACCATTTTCCTAAAATATTTTCGTAATCAAATACACTGTACACGATAATGGCACTGACATGTTTGAATGATGGGGGCCCATTGTATAGCCACAACTGAAGAGACGAGGTGATAGTTTAGCATTGTTGATTAAGATAACACTTTAGCAGTGGACATTTCTTTCCCCAATGCTGAATGACCCCCAGTGAAAATACGCAGTCTAACACAGATTTCATTCTGCCAGCCGCTTATGGTCCTCCTGTGGGAACTCAATGAAGCTGTGGAAGACTTAGCAGCGGTGGATCAAATGTGCGGGACAGGACGTCTAAACATCAGTACATTGAAATAGTTAATGTATCTTATACACTTAAGTTTTATCGCCACACATTTCACAATAGATCACAAATCACAATAGATCACAATAGATCACTAGATAAGATCACTTGCAGAACAACCAAGTATCCTCCTGTTTATACCAAAAAGGAATAAGAACAAGAAATGATTCATTAGCGTATTGCGGGTTTAGCCATAAGTTAGCTGACCAACATTTGGAGGCATGCCGCCTAAGTGGGCGATTCCCTTTGCTCAAAGAGGACAAAACAGAAAAAATGAAGTAGTAATTAGCTGGAAAGACAGCTTTTAATAGCAAAATATTTCACAAGTTGGTCGCAGAATTTACCAGCCCAGGTGACTCTGGATCAAGTTATTTATGGTTAATAATTTTCATCTTTGTGAGCAGCTAAGAAAGTTTGAGTGTTTACGTCGTACACCATGACAAAGAAATTTGCAAAAAACTTCTTGGTTTACATAATATATTCACAGCTTTTCCTACGGAGGCTAACTCTGGAAGAGGAGTAGGCGACAGCCGAAAAATCAAGATTTGTAAATAGAACTAGACTACAAGAAATTGGGCGGCCGAAGGTCAGAAAAACGGCAGTACGCTTTAGACAGATAAACTAAGCCTACAAAGATCAGACAAGAACGAAGGCTTGCATAAATAATCTGCGAGGCAAAAAAGTCATAGTTTCGGCACAAGGCTAAAGAAAGGAATGCGATAGCATTACATCGGTCTGTTATACGAATTAGAAGATTTAGGAACCATGCGAAATGTTGTGAACATGGTTGATTGTACTTGACAGTAATGCAGTAACCACAGTATTTAAACAGGTGTTTATGTGAATTATTGACTACGTGACGTCCAAATGGAGACGAAGTCCAAGTTTGGCATGGAGAAACGTGACAAGCCACTGGTTTTCATGCTGAAGTACACTAACGTTGAAGTCTCCTGTGACTATAAGAGGCACATCCTGGAGGCACACGGCACGGACGTTTTGCAGCAAGAAGTTCGGGACGTCAGTCCACAAGGTTCCTGGTGACATGTACACGGTTGTGACGATGAAGCCGTGCGATGTTTTAACGGCACAAGCGTCACCACATCTCATCTGGGGCAGCGAGTTGAGTTTGTGTGTCTAAAGTTATAGCGGCGGTGCGCATTCACTTTCAGAACAGTCCTGGACTTGATGCGAACAATTTTTTCTGTTGCTGTAGAGTGAAAGTGGAGCCAGAGACACGTTGCAATGCCCCTTGTATCCATTTGCGTGTGCTTCAGTGAACCCTCCTCTCTATTGATCAAGCCATTGCATGCGTCAATGTTTAGAGAAACGAAATACATGCTTTGTTCAACAATGTTTCCTATGAATCCATTGACAGTAGGTCAGTGGCGAATGGTGTATACAAATAAGTCGCCGTTAGTGTGATGAACAGTATGAGCGGCGCGATCTGCTTGGTTAATATAGCGCACTGAGGAGCAAGGAATGGTATGTTTGAATCGCTGGTGGAGCCACAAAATTTTTTTTTCATATTTTTATTTGTTCCTTTTAAAAAGAAATGTACACATACTTAAAAATAAATGTATACATACGTTAAACGGCCACGTTATACAAATAGAACTCCAATGGTGATATCGTTAGACTTAATAATTTATTGTGAACTCAATTTTACGCTATATGAAGTGCACCACACGCACCTTGGGAGCCGCTGATCACCACAGGCTCGCTAAACGTCAGTTGGGGACCTGAAGCGTTTCGTGTTTCTTGAACGATGCATCTCATGGTAGATCCACTCGAGATGTACATACTGTCAAGGACCTGCGGGAAGAAACGATTCTGCTCCAGTCTATGCGGCAGTTGTGACAGTCTATTACCGGACGACTCTTGAGAGCGAGAGAGAGGAGCAAAAGGCAAATCAGATTTAGTTTGGGGACAATTCTCTGGTTTATGTCTCGCGAATGATAGAGCCTTTTCAAGGTAGTCTACAACATTTTCCACGATACATTCGATAGTAACAGGAGGCGCCGTTTCAAATGCGCGAGTTCTTCTAAGACTATGTAAAATTCAGCATTGTCTTTTTTTTTTATTGGGAGGCATTTCTTTGCGAATTTCGGTGACTTCGATCGTATCTATCACGGCGCTTATATACGTTTGGGTGCTCCATGGTCAACCCCTTATATTGGCGTGAATAAAAATTAGCATGGGAGAGTAAGATTGATTGATGAATATGACGCGCTCATCAAGACATGAATAATGTCACAATCCCGTCGGGTACATCGCCAAACACATCCCGCCACACAGTTGCACATACCCACGGGGGGTATGTGCCAGTGATATGCGGGTACGTCACAGGTTATTGACACTTCGTATGTACCCAGTAATGACGAGAACACACATGGGCAATTTTAAACGTGGGTGTTAATCAATACCACACATCGGTAGCGTCGACCCAAAGAAGGCATAGAATAAATGTCAGGGTTCCAGCTTGAATCGAACCAAGGAATTCTGCATGGCAATGAAGCATTCTACCACAGAGCTATGCCAGGTCTCGGAACTACTGTTAAATAGACGCCAATCTTCGTGAAACGTCAGTAGTGGTTGCAGTGCTGCCTAGCCAATTTTACAAACATTACGTATGTACTCCTTTCATAAAGCCGTCACGTCGGGTTAACGTCAATTGTAGTTAGTTGCGATGCGCTGAAGTTAGTTTACGTAGCCGTGCCAGGGGCCAACATCCTCGCGAGCATCACCGCTTTATATCAGCTTCTTGTGTTGATAATACGCATGTTCAGATTGGTATCGTTACGCAAGTGCAAACAGCTGATTATATCAGCATCTACAACTCTTCAACATACGTCTCTGCGTGCAACATTTGTACATATTTTTAGCGTCGTTTAATCACGTGTCACTCAATAAAAAATGCGATACGGTCACCTTCACTCCGCATGCTTAGAAGAGCGTCGATTCTCAGGTATACAGGGGATCTGCCAATCTTTTTTTGTCTGAGGAAAGAGGTTTCATGGTGTTCGGATAGTTCTCAACTTATAAACTGCTAGCTTGGGGGTTTCAATCGTAGTGAAGAATCCTGGATTCATTTCTGCCAGCTCAGGACACGAGCTTCTTTGCATATCGCGCTGTATGTGCGGAGGAGTTACACGCAGTGATCCATCGTGGCCACGAATAATTAACCGCAAGAGTAAAAGCTGATCATCCTGTCGGCATCACCTATCTAATTTCACCAGGCGCAATCAGTTTCAATTTCGTCATTCAATTTCGATGATCATTATCTCGAAGTACGAGAAACGTTGGTCATTTCTAGAAAAATTGGTATATAAGCGGATGCGCAACGTTTTTTCATTTCAACCTAAAACTTTTTATGGATAATTGCAAGACTAGACGTTCCTGCCGCACTTTTTTTTCGATTCTATTCTTCAACATCCTCAGGTCTGTGATGAAACGGTATGCCTCTGTTGCTCACCCGATGCTGCAAAGGGCGTCTCCTGGGAGATGGTTTCGAACGCGACCGACCCGTCGTCGTCCATGGTTCTTGCCTCCCACGTGTAGAGGAAGTTGCTTGGAGGACTGTTCTACGTGGATCCTTTTCAGCTGGCACCGAAAGTGGCAATGCCTGGGTGATGCGTGTCCCACGGCTGCAAGAAGTGACGGCATGAACCAACTGGCTCATCCTGCCAAGAAGTCCAATTCAATTCATAACAGGCCTACGGTTGTGTGTGTGTGTGTGTGGTGTGTGTGTGTGGGGTGTGTGTGTGTGTGTGTGTGGTTTTGTGGAACATATATGGTTCAATGCGGACGTCGTGCAAACTACAAGCTGCATGTTACCGGAATGCACACGACGGGTATCCCGCTGGTGCCGGTGGTCCCAAGTGGCCTTTCACATTATCCTAGTACAGCAGGGATACCACCTGTGACAGTGAACATGCATATAACACGCGCAATAAATAGTACTGCAAATAAGGCGAACATAGTCGAAGTAAGTCAGCCACTTTTTTTTGGCACTTCATGATATTGCTTGCTTCCTCAGTAACTGGGCCTAAAATACCGGATATGCACGCACTCTTGCAGCCGTTGCTCAGAGCCATGTAAGGTTCTGAGTAGCCATGCTGCTCCGAACCTTAAATGGTTACTCGTGATCAATATTCCACAGCACATGCACGTGTCATGACTTTCAGAACAAACGTTGTTTGCGTGAAAAGCATGGTAAGACGCGTATACTCTTCCCGTGAGGTCACCTCTCTGAGTCGAAAAAAGTTTCGAACGAAATTGGCGCAGACATTCATACTCGGAATACTCACAACTGGCTAGATGAGACCTCTGGTAGCTACCGAGCTTCTCGGCATTTCGGTCGTGACGCTGGCCTACTCCGTGTACTTGACGAGCTGAGCCGGATGGAACTGGATGCCTTCCCTGTCTTCAACCAGTGTGGGCAAGCCAGGTGGTGTCCGGTTGTAAATAATTACGCCTAATGATGGAAAGGCAAGCAGAGCAAAAATTCTTACCTAAATATAACTTAGAGAGAACATTATTGTAATACATAGAAGCCAGCTTGAGCTGGTATCCTCTTGTTTGCAATAATGTGCATGGCAATGCTGTGCGTGTGTGATGATGGCGACAGGAAGAAATATAGCGTTTATTACACCAACCATGTAACGCAACGGTTTTCATGATGTCTATACTGGTCTCATGTGTGGGAAACCGCACTTCAGCCTTTGAAAGCGCCAAGTGAAAAAGACACAAAGCCCAGCATCCATGTTAAAGAGCATGTTCTATTTCACTATACGTTCTCTTCTTCATCAATCTTGAAGTCCTTTGATGGCATGTCATTACCGCGGGATGTTCAACAAACAATTTACAACGCCAAACCCATCAAAATTCTGTAACAGTCTTTGATAGTAAGAGAGGATGTTCTGTCTGGTTGCACAATGTTGGCAAAATACAGCTTTGACTTGGTGTCTGCAGCAGGGAGTGGAAACTCGCTATAGCACCCATGTATTCGCTCTCGCATGCTGATACGCAGCGGCAGCGCTGCTTTTACCACTGGCGGCTGGCGGGAATCCTACTAGAAGTAAATCACGAACAGAACATTTCTTTCATGACGTCGCTGGTTAGGTCACCAAAATAGAGGGTAAAGACGAAAAATTGAGGGGAACAGGGTTGCCGAGGGAACCTTGCTTAACCACTTTGCAATCAAGTGGAATGCACTCGTGCCGTTTCGACGTCCGCTGGCTGCTTGGGCTATGTGGCCATTCGTAAAGATTTGTTACTATATTTTAAAAAAACATTTCGTTCCTGTTTTCTGAAGTGGTGAAAGTGTCTCGTACCGGTTTCTCTATAAGACTAAACTCTATCAGTACAAATAAAATAAGCCTTTATTTCCACGTTTGCCATGAAACAAAAACAGACAGACACCTATTGTGAAAGTGTCAATCCATAAAGAATTTATAATTAACGACTGACACATGCAGAATGTGAGCAAACATTCAACCAAAAATATCCGAACTAATGCGAAAATTATTAATGATCACGAATAGGACCCGTCGTACTTGACCCAGTCACGTTCGTTATGAGAGCGCACATAGTTTTCTTACAGA